>BGPR01002116.1:12352-113317 GCA_013235015.1 Araneus ventricosus
GAGTCTAAAAGTATTATAAATTATAACTTGTAAAGTAGACATTAACGAGTCTAAAAGTATTATAAATTATAACTTGTAAAGTAGAAATTAACGAGTCTAAAAGCATTATAAATTATAACTTGAAAAGTAGACATTAATGAGTCTAAAAGTATTACTTTGAAACTGATGTGATTAAATTAATTTAAAAACATCGAATTAACACATTAAATCTGCTGTTTTTCCAGCCCTTTGTACACTGCATTAACGAAGCTTTTCTCTTTTGTGATTTTCCACTTTTTCAGTTTGTTTCTACATGCATTAAAAAAAAGATATTAGAAACAAAATTTTAGAAAAAAATCACTTATTTCAATTTATTGAAAATTAGAGTGATTGAAAATTTCCTGAAAATTTTAACGCGTCAATTAAAAGGAATGACATAGTAACAATATGTCTGTAATTTAATCAAACGAATAGTGTATTGTACAGAGAAAGCAAGTATGAAATTTAAACGTACACATACATTTAAAGTGCCTTTTCCACAGTACTATATTATTTCAGATTCACGTGTCTCCAAGCGTCTTAATTTTAAATTAAATCTTCTAACATTTCTAGTATGGTATTCTAATAGATACTAAAATAAATCGTTGTATCCATTTTATGTTCGAATTCATTTAGATAGTTAAAAGTCAGTTTAAATTTATTTTCGTTGTGAATAAACAGTTATTTATATTAATTTAGAAAACACACGCGCCTGAAATTCTAACGCGTCAAAACAAGACTTTCCATTTAAATATATTTTTTTCTCTTCAAAATTTACTTTTAAGTGAATAGCATAGTATAAATGTGTCTGTAGTTTAATGAAATGAATAATTATGGTATAAAGAGAGCAAGTATCAAAGGTAAGTGTACACATATATTTAAAATGTCTTTTTCGCAAAACTATATTTTTTCAGATTTACGTGTCTTTAAAATGCTCCATGCGTCTTAATTTTCTAATAAATCTTACCAAATTTTTAATTCGGTATCCTGATAGATACTAAAATAAATCTTGGTATCCAATTTATGTTTTGCCAACATTTAGATAATTAAAAGTAAAAAATGAAAAAATGTGAAATTTTGATGAAAATTAAGTAAACAAAAAATATTTCCTATAAATTAGCTCTTCATTGAAATAGAAAAATAATAATATCATTCTGTTGGAAATGTACTTAGGAAAAATAACAACGGAAGATGAAGTGAAAAAATAAAAAAATTGGAACGCATGGAACTTTTTAAAAAATTAAAAAATAATTTTATTTAATTTTCAAAAAAAGTTAATGAGTTAAATATTGTTTAAATATATTCCATATTATAATGTTTCAATAGATATGTGCAGAAAATGTAAGAACTCTAAGTCAATAATTAAGCAAAAAGCTGTATAGTGTCCACCGACCCATTAATAGTCTCCATGGTATATGATATTTTACGTGAAAACCAAGAAGATAGTTGAAATTTCCTTTATCTGATTAACTTCCCGTTACAGATAACCTCGCCGGTGATTCCAAATATTTGTTGCGTGTTGATCACGTTGCGATGCGGTCACTGAGATTCTTCTGAAAGATCGCGAGTGCATTATTTACTTGAATCTGATGAAAGTCGTTGATTTGCCTGTGAAATATACAAGAAGAAAAATTTCTTGTTTCAAAGAAAATATTTTACTAATATACTTTACGCATAAAAGAAAATTCTACCTATGCTTAATGAATATTTAAATTTTTTTTAATTTTTATGCGATATTTTAAACTTCGTTTTTTTTCTTTAATTTTTCAACTTCAAAGGTAATTTTAAAAATTTGTATAACTTTGCACAATCCTGAATTTTCCTTCCATCTCTCTATTTTTAAAATGTTTCAATATGAGTCCCGGTAAACCTCGATATTTTTTATCGTTTTATTTTTTAATATTTAGGTCAATGAAGATTTTTCATTTTTTTAATTCTGTGACGCAAAAATAAATATCTTAGTCGGAAAGAAATGTATTTGACGACTAAGCTCAACTTGTTCTGACCCAGATGTGTATTAATAAAAATTCAGTCGTCAAGTTCGAAATCTGTTTTTCTAAAAAATATCGAATTTAAGTGGACTAGTGCGCAATCTAGAATACATTAGAAACATTTAAGAATTAATAACCGAATGGAGTCAGTATTATTTATATCTATTTCAATATTTATTTCTACATGGAATGCGGAGCACTCTTTCAGCGCGATTTTTCGTGCGATTTCATTAAAGTAGCAAACATATTCGTGAATACATAAAGGTTTCTTTTAAAAAAAACTAATTTTTCCGCATGTTGTTTGCTTATAACATGTAGAGTTTCCAAACAACTTGTACGAAACTTACCGACTACTTGGAAATATATAAAAGATGCTTTGTATTAAAATTTGAATCAAATAATTTGAATATTACGGGAATTAAGAGTATTTATAGTAAATTATTTTTTACTGCGTATGTCCGAACGCAGCAAATTTTTCTTTCATATCTTGAAATCCAGATACGTAGGGCAAATTATATAAAATTTCCAGTTCAATACCAGTAATATTCTGAAAGATATCGGCATTCCAGACAGATGAATTTCGGTACAGTCTAAGAGAAGATAAATCATGAGGGTTTTTAAACTTGAATATTCGAAAAGCAATATTGAATTTTATGGACGTTGAATATCCTGAATAATCATGTATATTAATAAATTAAAAACATAATTTAAATAGCATTTCGATGATAACTATTGGAATATTCAAGTTTAATAAGAGATAATAGAGAGTTTTATACGATGTTTAAAGAAACCTTCATATCTTAACAAATATTTTTTTCTATTTTTCTTAAAATTGCATGTAAACATCATGCATATCAAATAGAACAATTGATGAAAGTTTCAACTAATTATAAGCTTTATGTGAAACTTTGTGGGTCAAAATAATTTTGATCTTTATCAATTTGTGGAATGTCCAATAAATGTCCTAGTGAAGTAATCTTCCATGTAAAATGTCAGTTCCGACGATTGTATGTTTCACGATTCTCGGCAACTAATTGCGAACTATTGTATTCATAATAAATCCAAATTTTTCGCAGATTAAAAATGGTCCTGAGCATTTGTCCACCATTGTATATTCTCCCGTCATTCGGGGAAGTTGTGGCGGGTTGTAATCTCGCTTTCCATCGAAAGCTTGTAATCGATGGTTGAAAAAACAAATTATATCCCAATCAGAAAGCTAGTTAGGGGACCTAACATTCGCTGGCAAGGCGAAAGAATTAAAAGAGCCCATGC
Source organism: Araneus ventricosus (assembly GCA_013235015.1). Classification (NCBI taxonomy): domain Eukaryota; kingdom Metazoa; phylum Arthropoda; class Arachnida; order Araneae; family Araneidae; genus Araneus; species Araneus ventricosus. The sequence continues at coordinate 15,634 of BGPR01002116.1, forward strand.
TATTAAATATCTCGGAGTTTATATTCATGAAAAGATGAATTATAACACCCACCTTAAAGCACAATCTACTAGAGCCACTCAACTTTATGAAAATCTCCTAAGAATAGCCGGGAAATTCCGGCGAGTTCCCCTGAATCACCGAAGGACCCTTTATAAAACAGTAATAGAACGGGAGCTGGCGCATGGGTCAGTCGCCTGGTGTCTAGAACCTACCGTTCGAATCGCCAGAAAACTCTCAACAATTCAACGTCCGTTCCTCCTGGCAATCTCAGGTGCATACAGGACAACCTCCACGGCAGCTGTGCAGGTCATACTGTGTATCCCTCCTCTTCATCTACAATTACAAAGAGAAGATCGTGGTACAGCACTCTTCAGACTTAGACTTCCTCTTTCTACGAACGTCAGTGATATCGATCCCAGTGAAATTGAAGAAAAAGCTACCGGATGGTCACCACAACCATCGGAACATCTAATTCCAAATCAAATTCCCCTGGATGACGGAGGCAACATAAACACTGGACTTAGAATTTATAGCGATGGATCGAAAACAGAGAAGGGGATGGGTGCAGCCTTCTGTGATTTGACCGACGTCAACATTTTCCACAGATGGTCTGCTAGGCTCTCTCTTAGAAATACAGTCTTTCAGGCAGAAATCCTAGCACTACTCAAAGCAGTGGAACACGCCGTTGCCTCCCAACTCAAAAACTGACAATTCTTGTGAACAACCAAGCCAGCATCAAATTAGCAGCAAACCCGAAGAGTCACAATTCAATTGCCCGAAAAATCTTCAAGTTACTCCATAGTCATCCTCTCATCAGAGTGTCGTGGATCAAAGAACATGCAAGTTACATAGGGAACGAAGAAGCAGCCAGACTGGCTAAGGAGGAGCAGAAACGGAAAATTTTCCTGCAACACTACTCGAGTTTCCAAAATCTTTCATCAATCATCAAAATCTTCAAACATTCTTACGATCGGTATACTTTTATTAATGTTTTATATATATTTCAAGATTAAATACCTTTTTATATTCTCAATTTAAATTTTATTAACAGAACATTAAAGCGTGTTTGTAACAGTTTGAAGTTCAAAAAATAAAATATGTATTGATATATATATATATATATCAAAACAAACTTAGAGACACAAAACAAAAACTCAAAAACAGTCAAGACAAAATGGCAAAAATAGACAAAAATATCATAGCGAGCCGCTCGTCAGGAAGAGAAGCTCGCTCATGATATTAATTTGTGCTTTTTTTCTGCTAACGACAAACGAAATCCGTTAAAAATTGCCGTCATCCCCTCTAAAAGCACAAGACAAATAAAAATGGAAGAATTCTCGAATAAAAAATAAATACATTTAAGAAGATTTAAAAAGAATCAAAAACAAAAAATCCGAATACAAAAGACCTAGAATAAAATAAATAAAAACAGCCGTATACATAAAAAGTAATAAAATAAAAGCGAAATACGCTTACCATGGCCAGGAAAAAGCTACAGCAAAGCAGGATATATATATAAGATCAGGCTTTAAAAAGGTGAAAGGCAGTCCATTTTGATCATAGAAGAGACCATTTTTGCTTAAATCTTCTTTTATTCAGGCATTACTTTATTTTTTCATAGGTAAAGTATTTAATTTTTACGTAGCTCCATGACCAGTATTCAGAAGTTTACGCCTGAGCGGCGGATGGTTGTTGAAAGCTTACACGCTGGCATGAAAAAGGGCAGAAATGAATGCGCAGAACGCTTAAGTACCCAGGAAAGGGAATTCCCCTTCAGAAACTCGTGATTTGAAAAGAAAGTTGTAGTGCGTTAATTATGTTGAAAGTAGAAGTATTTAAAATGAGGTATCGTTAAGATTATTTAGGAAAGTTAAAAAATTAAAATATCACATATATATATATATATATACGGTTTTCTTCAAGTAACAGTACGACTAAAGTGCTGCAAGATTTTAAATAAATTTTTACGAGCATTTCCTTTTACGAAAATTTTCATTATTCCACGTGATATTATATAACAACTTTAGTATATCTAACTTTCAAAAAAGCATTATAATAATTTTATTCATTTGCTAAACATAAAATTATTAATGATAATCAAAAATAAAATAAATTCCTACATTTTTACCAAATACAAGACGGTCAAATTAAGCACTGTCAGGTCTACGCTAGTTAGTGGAAGCCATTGAAGTTGCAAATACTCTCGAACAACACATCACCGATTCGTTGACCAATCAAATTCGACAATTAAAAAATAACAGTGATTTCATGCAATTTTCAGTATTACCCGATATCGGAAAGATATCCATATGCCGTGAATTTATAATTGGCAAATTTTCATCGGAAAATCTGCTCATAAGTATATCATTTTCAGATAAAGTCTAGCAAAACCGAAACCGGTTCATTGATAATGATCTAAACGATATGTTCGCGAAGATATTGGATCAGTTTACGATTAATTGAATGAAAGACCAGGCAAAAAACGATGAGTTCATGATACTAGGGAAATTTCAAAGTTTAACTATTTACCTATATTTAAGGAAGAAAATGTCTGAAACATACATTTTTAATTATAGTCGATTGCTTTAAATTACTTATGTAAAGAAAATTCTCAAAACTGATAGAAACTGAATATCAGACAAAGAATCAGAATTGTAATCACTAAAAACATTAAATTCGTAATATGAATTTATGCTGTATCCTCTGAATTTTAAAACATTAAAACACTAAATGAGAAAATAAAAGTTATAAACATTCATTTCTAAAAATATGAAAGGATAAACAAGCTGTTTAGAGCAAAAGAAACATTAAAAATGTTCAGAAAACTTGTTAAAAATGTTTTAAAATTATATAACAATTATCAGTACTGATAATTTCTAAAATAAATTTAAAAACACTTTCTCAAATAAGTGGATGTTACTAAAAGTAACTTCACTACATTCGTCAGTGAAGTTCAGTTAGTATATATGTGCACAAAAACAAGAAAAAATCAATTTCACTCATCGATTAAAATGTTTTTCCTTTTTATATATTTTATTTTCGTGATAACCTTACTTTATGCATTCTGCATAACTTTTTGCTATGATTTATGTTTGTATATTGGGTGCCCACTAAAGTCCCTTCCCACTGCACCCTAATTTCAGAACGACTGCAGCTCTTGCCATAAAAGTGCTTGAAAATTAGAGTAAAACGTTACGCCGTAAGGCAGCGTCATCTGGCGGCAAACTGCGTCAATATCATTCCTATCGCGAAAACGGAACGATATCTAGAAAAAAATAAATTATAAAGTTGTAGAGCATCATCGATTTAGTTCAAAAAGACAATTAATGGACATTAACTCTAAGAATGATTAGTTAATGTCCACAACGTGGCTTTTTGTACCAAACTGATGAGGGGGCTTCAAAATTGACGAGGGGGAAAAATTCACGAAAATGCAAAAACAATTTGTAAAATGGGTGCTGTCGTTAGCAGGGCGGAGTTGCGCTCTTGCTGATCAAAACAAAAGAGGTCTTTATCTATTCCGACACACCCAATCGAAGGACATTTGCACTAGCTGTAATTTTAAAATAATATACATTATTTATGTGATAATTCTGCAAAAAGCTTTCTAAACGCATTCAACGCGCATAAAATCATATTCAATATGTAATTGTATTTTTTTATCTAATAGTTATTGTATTCTTTATTCTCGTATTTAAACCATGTTCGTCATATAACTCACTCGTTTCACAAACATTTATTTTCGCACCACTTCATCATATATGTATGCATAATTAAACGCATGAAGAGCAAGAATACAGACGGAGACAAAGTTGCCAGAACACAGTAACATACTTGTGGAAGAACACTAAAAAAAGTTTAAAAAGCAGACGGTTGATATTTTCTGTGAGCAACAATCATTTTAAGCAGCTTAATTTCGAGACTGATCTACGAAATAGATAGATATTAGTTATTACACATTAACATTTTACACTATATATATATATATATAACGAAACGAATTAATTATTAATAGTCAAATTGTTGGTATAAACCAGCGGGAATATTTTCTTTTCGATTTTCTCGTATATTTACAGAATGGAGCGTTTTGTTTCAAGTGTCGTTGCATGGCGAAGGAAACAGAATACAATTTTTGTACCTCTTCCCTTGACACATTTTGTCGAACATTTGATGGAGATCTAAAATTTTGGTTCCTAAACGGCATACCGTATTTCATTGATTTTGTTTGTTGTGTTTTTCCATTATCATGTTCCCGTGCACACGGGCATACAAGAGAAGATACGGTCTATCTATCCTGCCACGGATTTACAAACATCTACCATTTGAGTGAAAAAATCATGTATGAAAAATCACCCATCGAGCTTTTTGCGTGTTTGAGTTGCATTCAAATACGCACTTATGTGCAATTCGACCTGTAGTTGCTTTTTGGTGGATTTCTTCCAAAGGTCGCATCTGGATTTCTATATTTAAACATTCAGTTTTCAGGTAACGGCTTTGTAAACCATCGGGAGTGGTCTCCCCCAAACTTTCGCATATTCTTTCCAAAAGATGTAATTTCCCCTCCTCCTCCGTTGATAAAAACTGAAAATCTTCTCTAATCCAGAATGCCACTATTATAAACGACTTTCTTTCGGCACGCACCCAAGTCGAAAGGAGGGTTTTAGTAGTTGCCCCTGATTACGAAGTTCAAGAGTAGCGCCAATAAGCAATATGCCTTGTTAGATAAAGAAAATCTATTATTCAATTTGAAAGCCCTTTCTTAGCCGATTGAATGGAAAAATAGATTCCGATTTACCATTAGGGTTCGAAGATCACAAACCAAATTTCAAGTAGCTCATTTAGGAGTTATCGTGTTCAGAAGCATACGATTTTATAGAGAGACAGACAGTCATTTGGTCCAAAATTTGATACAGGACCACATTCTTTATTATAAAAATGTTTAAAAAAATTTTATCCAACCATCTATTTTAGTTTTTAAGTTATAGTGTACGCATGAACGCGCACAGACGGCCAAACGGATTTCGTCCAAAATTTGATAGAAACCCACAAATTATGTGTAAAGACCACATACCAAATTTATCCCTGTAGCTCCAATAATTTTGGAGTTATCGTGATCACAGACAGACAGACAGAGACACAGACAGACATAATTCCAAAATTATGTTTATCGGACTCATGGAGGTCTAAATCGTGAAGATTCATCAAAATACCTAGTTCGAATATTTTGTCGATTACAATACTTCCTCTTTGCATTCTTCGTATACGAGAAAGTAAAAAGTTAGCAAAGTTTAAGTTAGCATTTATGTATTTTAGAATGAAAAGGCAGTACTTTGTTTTATTTTTATTTATTTCATTTAATTAAAGAAAATAAATAAAGTTTTAAGAAAATTGCAAATGAAATTTCCCACCATTAACTTAACTGCTGTGATGGTGCCAAAGTCGCCAACAGCATTGGAGCCATTCGGATGGCCACCATCTTGAAACGGAATCAAAAATTAAAATTCTTATACATATGTGTGTTTCATTTCTTCAAGGAACATTTATGTCGCATCTTAAGAAAATAGTACAAAAAAAGGCAGCGTGACTGCGTAACAAACAAATTTACAAACAGACGAAACGACGAACGGTCAAAAGAAAACAGAGACACGCTTCGTCTGGTCAACTTAAGTGTTTCGATGCACTAGGTCTGGATTGGTTAAGAACTGCGACAGGATATTAACAACAAGGCATCCATCCTGAAACGAACGCCAAACGTCCCAAAATATTTCCGCCGTGGAGCTCTGATATTTTCAAAATTTTCAGCTTCCTTAATTGAAAATTGCTCTTTAGCGAGTTGTAACAAATGCAATGGATAAGGAAGTGGCAGAATAATGAAATTTTTTTATATTTCTCACGAACTTTATGGATATACTGTATATATTTCGAGTATTGAATAAATATCTTGTATTCCATTTCTTCGAGTTTACCTCCAAGCAATTTGTGAGTTCTGTGAGAACATAGTGTGCTATTAAACGAATATTAACATATTTGAAGGTTTACATAGCACCTTAAAAATGACAAAAATATCGAAATTCATTTTTGTATCTTTCGATGGTCCACACGGTTAGGAATCTTGACTCCAAATTTTAGATCTGATATCCAAATAATTTTAAAGATATTTGAAATTTTCTGAGTGTTGTCAGTCTTAAAATTTGTCAGATGAGGGAGCGTGGTTAGTTTCGTTTTCATTTTCAAGCATTTTCCAATTCTTAATATTAATCGATTAAAAATATTTTCGAATTAATCAATTATTTAGATGATATGGTTATTATAACTTCAATCTTCACTAATCAAAGCGTTTCTGTTAGTTTATAGTCTTCGTTCTTTTTGAGTTATCATTACTACCTAACTAATATTAAATAAAAAAGAATTTTTCAAGACTAATAATAATTTTTAACAAAGTTTTTTATTCAGAAGCTATGTAGTATAATATTGTTGTTTTTCAATTAATTTTCGTGTTGAGAAAATGCCACGATCGTAAAGTTCTCGAATTACTGAGAGATATAATGTTTTGAAGTTACTGCTGACTATTGACATAATATTTTAATTAAGAAAAAATATAGTGAAGCATATTGAGTTAAATTAGTGTTTTAGGACACTTTAAAATTACATATTAAAATGTTAGAGCTCTGCAAGTATTATCAGTTTTTGTTTTATAAATATTTGTTAAATGCATTTTTCTGAGACTTTTATTTTTGTTGATGCGAATGTTTTCTATTAGCTAAGGCTTTTTTCTGTTCAAGATAGAATTTCTGAAATTTTTTGGAGACGCTTTCATATATATGTGCTATAGGAATTACCATGTGTTTAGGCCTGAGAGCTCTAGTTATATTTTTTTTAAATGTCAGGTTTACCATTTTTAGAATTTTCATGTTTTTTTTCAGTTTTATAAATAAAAATAATTAATAAAATTTAAAAAAGAGTCAGATCTTAAATCTCATGCTAACTTGTGTTGCCAATAATCCAAGAAATATGAATCGCTTTAAATAACTAAAAAATATTAAAAATTAAATTTTTTATAAAAGTTTAAAAAACATCAAAATTTCCAATTTTTTTAAATTTTAAAATAATAATTCTTGCTGAAATGACTTCTTTTAATCAGAGTCTATTTATTAAAATAATCTAAAAATACATTAATTAATATTGTTATTACTGTCTCCAAAAAAAATTTTGGAGAAGGGTATAGTGTAGGCTTAAATTGTCGGTTAAAGCAAATAATACTATATCATACAGTTAAAGAAGTTGTTTAACATTATTTTGTAGTACAAATATAGAAATTACAAATTTTGTCTTCTTAAAATTTAAACTTTCAAGCACAGAACGAATTTCTGAAAAAATTCCCTTTTTGAATGATAGAAACCCAAATAATCTTTATTTAAACGACACACGTGGCATAGACGGATTGGCATATCTAGGTGGCTACGTCAAAAAAATGTTTTTCTGTAGCGAAGGATGTACAGTGTGTTCAAAAAGGTCATTTACAAACTTTAAGGATAGGTCAGCTAAAAAGAACAAGTCAATTTCACAATAGAACATGGGGGCAAAAATGCAAAGGGGATTCCCTACCGGAGGCTCTTTGTCAAGTAAAAGAGGAGGGTATACCAGATGAAGTGGACATCACATATTGAGTGGAATAGAAATTTACAGTAGCACAATAACCCGGCTGCATGATTAACACCATGCGAATACTCCTTCAGGCGGCATCTCCTTTAAACAGTTACTTTTAAAATTCCAAAGTTTTTTTTGTTGACAGGGTGCCATATTTACCATTGCTGTATTCGCCCTGTCGCTTACGGCTTGTAATGCTGTTATTCTTGAAACTAGGTAGTTCCATTGTTTGCATTCCACTCAATCTTTGTTGTACATTTCATTTCTTATATCCTTTTTCCTTTTCTTAATTCACCAACACGGCATCTCTTAGAGGTATCCCTTTGCGTTTCAGAACCCGTTCTCTATTGCAAAGTTGAAAAATTTCTGTATGTCTGACCTACCCTTAAAGTTCGCAAACGACCTTCCTGAACAACCTGTAGATAGGCAGTTTGATATCTGATTGGAAATGCCTCCATTTTTACTTGCAAACTAGAAGAAAAAAGGAGACGCTAAGGCCGGCAGAACGTTGGAACAAGAATGGTAGTTTGGTTTCTACAGCTTATGGTTTTCGCTACTCTGACAGCACGGAATGCTCTACAATATAGTTACGATATCGTTCGATATGGCTAACCACATCGTGGAGATACCGTACATTATCTTTTATTAATAGGTTACTAATGTGCTGAAAAACCGCACATGGCACCCAGCGAAGAGCAGGTCAGTACTGTGCAACACATGGCCTGCTCAGCGAGGAAATTAACGGTATTCCCCTCATTGGTAGCCAGACCTTTGTGATACCGTGCTTGGTCACTCTTATAACGAGTGCGAATTGTAACCTGCTCTTCACTTCACACAATCTCACCCACAGCGATGTAAGAAATGCCCTTGTGATTGTTATCCAGCGTTTAATTGCTTGCCGCCATGCTCAGAGATGTGACCTCAGTGCGAAATGCGCAATAAGTTTCAAAATTAAACTGGCGCTGTCCATTTCGCGTGTGTCACGTGAGCATGAATTGTCTCCATTCTCTAAGCAGATATAAATGCATTTCTGAATGGATGCTTTTGTTGAGCCATAAGCTATTATTGAAGAAAGTGTTGACAACGGCATTAATACAGATTTTGTTCGATACGTTGGGCTGATTGAAAACTCCGTTTATTGATTGTGAAGCAGAAATCCTCCCGTTCTTCATAGATAAACTCAGAGGAAATATAGTCTCGCATTACATCTGGAAACATCGCGCAAATTCGAGCAAAATGAATTTAATTTTGATTGATTCATTTAAAGAGTAAATATTTTGTGTCCATAGAGTTTGAAATAAATACATTGATTAGTTCGATCTAAGTCTCATTTTGTAGGTATCTAATGGCGATTTGGGGATGGAGCTCGTTCATTTGAATCATAGTGTGCTGAAAACCAGAAGCCTATGCTTGTCTGATGTGATGCATGTTAAATACGGAGTTTAACGTCCTGACGTTTAACGTAGGGGTGACGGGAAAAAGTGACGTCTGCTGCATCTAATTACAGTTCAAAACTACGAGATACATCTTTAAGCAGCCTTAGAGTAAATCAGAAGTTTCGAACTTGTCTAATTAGGGGTCGCAAACTGAAAGTTAGTAATAGTGGAAACAAGGAAACATTAGGAATCTAAAAAGTTACAGAATTTTGTTTCCTCAAGAATCGCATTGCTCAAGCATCGCATTGAAATTATATTCCGCTTCAATAGCTGATTATTACAGAGTATAATTTTTAGCTATTGTTATAAGTCAATTCGAAATTATTGCAATACTGATTTCGTGTGTTTTGGGGTCCAACTCTTATTTTTGTTAAAATGCAATGAAATGTGAAAGCAGGAAAATAAAGTGTCGAGCAAATGTTATTAATAGGAGTCATTTGAGTCTTAACCTAACATAAGCCCAAAAAAACCCTTAATGGTTAAAAACCTCTTTGTATAGACGGATGGTTTGTAGTCCAGTCAACGAAGGAAAAATAGGAAGAGAAAATGGTGCAGTTTTGGAATTTTGTACAGTTGTTGGGGGTAGTGTCCTAAACTACATACTAACAGACCCCGCCTGTGGGATGTGCGCGGGGCGTTTTAAAGGGGGCATTTTCAGTTTTTCATAAATATCTCGAAACTTATAGGTTTTATAAAAATAAACTCAATTACAAAATTAAACTACATACGAATTCCTACAAACCAAGCCCTACATTGTTTTCGTAGCGTCAACAGATTAGAAAATACAGGGGATTTATAAGTTAATATTTCTGAAATCCCTTATTGTAATGGTAAAATCGATTAAAAATGCTAAATCAACAACCCGCATAATAACCTCATGCCTATATAATAATTATACAAGAGTAGTAATGTATGTGTCGGACAGGGGGTAACAAACCCATTTGATGAACAATTATGTTTCCTTCCTCCCCTCCACATCCTTTCCCCATCACAAGTTTCCTTCTAATTGTAGTCCAGTCAAAGAATTGTAAATTCAAAAAAAAGTTGTATTTTGAAATTCGGAATCCGGCACAGTTGTTGGGAGAGTGCCTTACACGACATACTAAAAGTCCCCGATGGTGGGGGGTGCTCAGGGTGTACAGGAGCTTGAAAGGGGAGGATTTCTCAGTTTTTCTTAAATATCTCGAAAACTATAGATCCTTGCGGGAAAAAACCTTAATTATAAAGTTAAACTATGTTAAAAATGGGTTATGCTTATTTTTTTATGTAGGTATGTATGTATAAAAATAAAACTAACATTTTCAACCACATATTGTATCTTTGTACTTTTTCAAACTCTATAATATTCTAAACTATTCATACTAAGAACAATGTGTAGGAATATTTTTGTACGAAATTTAATTTAGTTTAGTTTTGTAGTTAATTTTATTTCGCTAGGATCCATAGTTTCAGAGATATATAAGAAAATCTGAGAAATTCCCCCTTTCAACCCCCTGTACCCCCTGAGCTCCCTCAACCAGGGGACTTTTAGTATGTCGTTAAGGGCACTCTCCCCAACAACTGTGCCGAATTCCGAATTTCAAAATACAACTTTTTTTAAATTTACAATTCGTTGACTGGACTACGATTAGAAGGAAACTTGTGATGGGGAGAGGATGTGGAGGGGAGGAAGGGAGCATAACTGTTCATCAAGTGGGTGTTTTACCCCCATGTCCGACACATGCATTACTACCCTTGTATAATTATTATATAGGTATGAGGTTATTATGAGGGTTGTTGGTTCATCATTTTTAATCGATTTTACCATTACAATAAGGGATTTTAAGAATATTGACTTTTAAATCCCCCTGTATCTTCTAAACTATTGACGTCACAAAAACAATGTAGGGCCTGTTTTGTAGGAAATTGTATGTAGTTTAATTTTGTAATTGACTACTTTTCGATGGAACCTATAGTTTTAGAGATATTTATGAAAAACTGAAAACGTCCCCCTTTAAACCCCCCTGTACCCTCCGTGCAACTCCCACAAGCGGGACTTTTTGTATGTCGTTTTGGACACTACTCCCAACAACTGTGCCAAATTTTAAAACTACAACATTTTTTTTTCGATTCGTCGATTTTTGCCCTTCGTTGATTGGACTATGGTGGAGGGAGAAGGATATGACAGTAGGGGGTACGCGAAAATATAAATATTAATCAAGATGTACGTGAGGAAATATAGGTTGGGTAACACTGGTGTAGATTATGAAATAGTTCCTAATATAATTCATCATTCAGTCGACCTAATATTGTTTTCAACTGTGCAATAAAAAAGGTGAATCAATGCAGTATAATGATTAAGAACGTTGTATTTAATTTTCGGCTTTTTTTCAATTAAGAAGACAATTCTTTTTTTAAATGCAAGAAATAGAACCATTCATGTAGCGATGGATTAGTCTAATTGTTTTACTTCCCACATACACATGCGTATGTAAATATCCAAATTTAAAAGACAAATTCAGTGGGTAGCCAAAGATGCATAAACATGTCAATCGACAATAACAGACTAGCGTGCTATTTCATGCTCTTGTTTTCGAATGTATAACTAAAGAGTATTTTAGTTAAATTAAGAATAATATTGCTGTAGTATTAACTCCCAAAATGAAACATTTATCATTTATGCCGGGAGGGTGCCTTTTCAACAAGCAACGAAATTAGTTCATGTGCAGTACTTTCGTTTCATTCTTTATGTAATAATAAAATTATGTTTACTGCGTGTTTGCGAAGAACTGTTAATTAAAACGCCCCAAATATTAATTTCCATAATACGGAAATGTCATTTTTTTCATTTGAGCAAATGGTGGTCCAAATCATATAAAAACGAATTTCAAAGTCTTTTTCCGTGCAGTTTAGTTCAGGTCGTGACAATCTGTATTCGTCATGACGGACAGCTGTGAAATTGATGCCGAAGTAAGTTGCTTATTGATGCAGTGGATTTTCTAAAAGTATTTCTGAGGTATTACCTGAAATAGTTAATCAAATTTTATTTTATCATACTTAGAGTTAAAGGAGAAATTCACCCAATGCATTTCTCATTCTTCATCCGAATTGTAAGAAATATAAAATATTTAGTACTTAGACATTATAGAATATTGAGGTGTATTGAGCATAGCTTTCGTAATTATTTTTCCCCATTTTTATATCCATTTTTTAATCATTTGTTTCATGTTCATCAAGTTTATAAGAAAGAAATCCGAGTTTTTTTCCAATAACTATAACCTAACATATGATAATTTAGGTAATCTGGAAATTTCTAAATGTTTTCAGCGTCATAAATGGGAGTGTTACAGAAGATTTCAACGTTGTAAAATGTTTTCATTCCAGGGAAAAACTGACATCTAATTTGAGAGCCGTATCTTCAAATTTAAACTCATTTTATTCCATAAATGTTATGTACATATATTTGAAATATGTTTTATTTTTACTATATTATATAGAGACTATATTCTTTTAGTTCTAAATGGTTAAAAATTTAAAAATGCTAACTTTGGACACTAAAATATTAGAATTTAATAAAAAAAATTCTAGGAGGATGTATTTAATTTAATTTAAAAATATAGCAATTGTTTCTAATTTTGGCTTTTTCCTTCATTTTTGTAACAATTCTGCATTGTATAACACAGATGCGTGAGAAAGGGAATTTTTTAGGAACTTAACAACAGTATTATCAGCCAAAGATTTCTGTATTATAACGTTTTCAAATATGGCACAAATTTGCATATTATGTTACTTTACTCCTGAAGTATTTACTTATTACCTGCTTTATCTCTGTGGAAAATATACGAAAGATGCATATTGTGTTATTAGAACTTTGATGCATATTCTGAAAGTTTTCGGTTTCATTTCATGCAGCTGTCTTGACCAGCCAACGTCAATTCATAAATAAACCCCAAAAAGTGTCAAAGTTTGAATCCAAAGATATTACCAAATTTGTCTGCTCCCAAATGATTGCCCGCGTCCGGGTTTTACTTCAGAGACTACACTCAAGAAGTCCGAGTTTCGTTCCATTTCCCACATTTTCAGATTCCGCTTTTCTCTTTTGTTATTTGTGCTGCACAACTAAGCTTGATCTATCCATTTCAAGTATATAAATCAGATTTGTTTCTTGAATATAATAAAATAGAAGTTAGTTTGATTGTGCAAATAATTTGGTGTTAAGTATTATTTAACATCTCTTATTATTTTACTACACTATAGTTATCAAATTAGTATCTATCATTTAAATTTTAGTAAACATAGCAGACATTTTTATTTCGTTATTATTTTCAAGGATTTGGAAAATATTGACATTTATGTCCTACTAACCGCTTTCGGCGACCAGATATTTGACAGGAAATATTGGCTGTCTCTAATTTCAATTAAGTCTGTTTTATACAACGGGATATTCATGATTATCCAACAAAGTATTTTTAAACATCGAATTATGACAGATATTTAATCCGCGCCATTTTAATACCGCTTACACTTATTCTCGCCATTTTGCACATGAACCTGCCTAATGGAGTCTAGTCACGTGACATCGCATGAAAAAACATTACTGTATATGTGACTAACAAGTAATTTGACTTCGTTCTTAGAAATTAAAATTCCTATACATTATTTTATGTGTAACTTTTTCTTAATGGTTCCTCCAGCAAAGTCTTTAAAAATTTTAAACTTTGATAGACTTGTTACCCGTACTATTTTGGAAGCCTAATATTTTTTTTGTTCATTTTAACAGCTGCTTAATTCTCTGAAACTGTCATCTCACATAACATTTGAGCTTTAATCTGAAAAATGAAATCATTAAGGCTCGACTAACACAAGAACTTGCTTGCTGAATCGTAACATGCTTATAAAATATTGAAATCATTCAGCATCGGAGTTATTTCTGTAATATCGGACATGTCTTATAATATTTGAAATATATTAGAGAATGTTTATTTTCCGATTCATTGAAACAATTAGAGCAATGCACTAAGAAAACAAAATTTCAAACTAACAGAGCGGCAATATATTTTTATGTATCCAAATGTGTTACCTAAGAGATCAGTTCTACTTAGAAAAGTCGAAACAATAAATAATCTTCATCATTGCTTACTTTTGAAGTCAAATCTTAACTGCAAATTCCACAAAACTAGAAAAATTCATAGATTTTATGTTAACCGTGTTTTAAAAGATACCGACTTAACACGAAAGCCAAACATTTATGCTTTGATTAACAACAATCGAAGACAACCCCATGATGCAATATTTTTGTAACAATGAAAAAGATTTAAATTCATTACAAGAATGAAAAGGTTTGTTGTCAAATATACCTAAAAATAACTTTAAAATTTCTTTTTAGTTAGAGAAAAAGCAACTATATTTGTATCATAGAATCATTTTTCAGATTTCAGAAGGTGCAATTTCATTTTTGTGTTATAATGTTTTCGGAAGTTCTGTATTAAAAAGGGCTAATTTTTCTGGATTTTTCATTAAATAAAATTTTCATAATGGCTCCAAAGTGCATATTCTCCTTCAAAATATATGTGTGCTAAATTTGATCACTGTAGGTGCAGAGTTCTGTTTTGTAGAACGTCAACACAATGACGCTACACATTTTCATTTTATTATTAGTAGGTATCAGCCCCTTAAGTGCTATAAAGATACTTTTTATCTAAATAGTTTTCTTTAATGTTTCTCAAAATGAAATTTTGTTATGGATTTTTCACCCACTGTCTGGTGTGTTAAACTTAAAATTTTGCGCACTTGTCTGTTCTCGATAACACTACCCCTTTTACATATTTTCAGAACTTAATTACAAGTTAATAAAATAATTTTATTGAATTTTCGAAATTGGTGCATGTGGCGCCACCTAGCATGAATTAAGGAAAAAATATTTTTTGCTATTCCACAGTATTTACAATAACTTATTATAAATTATTATTTAAAATGCAGACAATAATGTGTCAAGAATGATTACTTCGCAAATGTTAAGCAATTGAAATTAAAAACAGATAATTAACATATTAAATATGGTGTTTTTCCAGCCCTTACTAAACTGAATTAACGAAGTTTTTCTCTTTTGTGAATTATCGTTTTATTATTATAACATTAAATGTGTTTCTTGGAACTCTCTCCCACGGATAGGATTATAAAAACTGAAGACATTTATATCTTCACTCCCACTTTTTCATTTTTTTTCTTCATGAATTAAAAAAAGACATTAGACACACAATTTTAGAAAAAAAATCACTTTCTTCAATTTATTAAAAATTAGGGTGATTGTAATTACAGCTCCGATTACCAAACGCACTGGTCAGAATGGCCTCTTATTTCACTTAAATTCATGTGAAACGATGGGATTTTATAGAGTGAAGGAAAAATACATACAGTAGGTGCTCAAAATGAAATGCTTGCCTGACGCACTTACACTCGCTGAACTCGACGCCACGTCTCATCTATTAACTTCTCAAAAAGTCCGCCGATGTGCTGGCTACTTCCTTTTCTCGATAGTCGCGGCGGCCAGGCCGTTTCGAGGTAGTAAGGTCTCGGCTTAGGGGCCGAAGGGCTTCAGGCTCGAGGTCCGATTCCACCAAAGATCCGCTTTGCATCGGACCTGTTGCATGCCAAATGATAAATAGGGGGCCAATATCCCTCCGGCTGGTAAGACGCAGCAGATTGGAGGGGAGATTGACAGCTCAGGTGGCGGATCGAACTGTCGAAGTCTGTTCTAAAAGAGCCCTCTTGTGGCTTCTAAAGGGACGTTAATATACGCAAACTGTGTCAACCCTGTTGAAAGAGCATCAATCGGTTTCTGAAAGGAGGTTTTCTGAAATTGTGAGATGATATCTTCCGCTGCCATCCAATCTTCAAAATGACGAGCTCCTTCCAAAAACAGCCTTCGTGTCGCTTCTAAACGAGACGAGGGCTATTACTTAAAAGAATCAAAACCCTACTCTCGCCACCATTTTGCATACTAAGTCTTCCTCATATGACAGGAATTTTAATAAATCTTTCATGAAAATTGTTTATGGGTTATAGATTCGTTGATGAGAGATGTTCATATTTTTTGTTCACCAAGATCATGGTGAAGAAATTGTTTCTCTCTCTGTGTGTAAGAGGGAGTACACTCCACAGCACGTGGAGACTATTCAGGTTGAGAAACAGCGTTCTGACAACCCGTCTGCAAGGACGGGAGTAATGTATCCAATAACACCTTTTTGGTCGACGTCGCACATCATACATTCGGCCCTTTTCTGCCCGTTTGGTCGGCGTCGCATGTAATGCGACTGAGAGAAAAATTTCTTATTTCAAAGTGAATCCGTCGCTACTTACACGTCTCTTTATATTCCGAGATTACTTTTTGTATTTCTGAATATTGCTAAGAAATGGCGCAAATAGTCCGACTTTCTTCACATTCTCGTGGTGATATTTCCTACCTTGAATGGAAAACATAATCATTTGGGATTATCTGCAATAAAATATTCTTTTTGGGGGATCGGAAATTTGAAAAGAAATCCGACCAAGCAGGAGTTAAGTATGCGGACTCAAAACATTGACTAATAGAACAGGACATCTGAAACGTTACTCGTAAGGAGCCGGTGACTTGATTGCCACAGTCTTGTTTGCTGAGCTCGTTCTCTGATAACGAGGCCCTCTGATATCTTCAGATTTTTTAAATTTTATTTTATAACCCATGCAGCCAGCCTACTCGTTAGGGTGTCAGACACTACAAGGGCCACAGGGGAAAAAGAACACATATTGAGTTATATATATAAAAAAACCGGTAAAAAACCGGTCATTTCAATGAAAAACAGAGTCTTTGAGGTTATCAAGGAAAAAGGGAGGACTAATATCATATCGTGATCTTATAATTTGTTAACAGTGTCTTTTTCATTTATTTCTAATATTTTCGTTTGTTAATTCATTTATTGCATTATTCCAAATTGTTGAAAGCTAATTGTACTAAATATGTTTGTAATATCGTAATTCATATATTTATAATTATAATCTTTATTTACTACATAATTTCCAAAATTAAAGTGGTCTTATACTTTTTTAACCTACTGCAATGGCCATCATGATAAACGTTCCATGCCCTCTAAAATAAAGCGAAAGTGAACTAAAGTTTTATTAATTACTCTAACCCTTTTCTTAAAATTGTGATTCAATTTTATGTTTCAGAGAGAAATTTAAAAATTAAACATATTATCTCTATATCGAATTTTATATGGAAGAAATACTTAAAGATTTAAAAGGAAAAAACTTCATTATGAATGGCAAAGGCTCTTCTGTATAAGTCTTAAACTTCTATAAAAAAACATGGAAAATGTGAAAAAGGTAGGAACAAAAATTTTAACATTTATTTCAGCTTTAAGTGGAGTTGCGACAATATCTGAGGTGATTTTCACAATTTTTTTTATTACTAAGGCAAAATTGAATAACTTATTTGAGTTTTGTTTAATTTAACTGAAAACGATGCCCAAAGTCACTTTTGAACGAAATATGAAAAATCTCTTTTTGTTCAAAATACAGATTTTTTTCTCTTTTCGAGGGGATATCGACAAAATTTTTACTTTTTTCTTATGTCGTTAGCAGAAAAGAGCACTTATTAATATCATAGGCGGGCTTCTCCTGAAGAGCGGCTCGCCATGAAAGTTTTCAATTTATTTTATTTTTGTCTTATTTTTTGTCTTTTGTTCATTGTATGTTTTTGAATTTGTGTCATTGTTTTTTTATATATATATATATGCACAAAATAATAATTTATAAAAATATCACGAAAGTAGGAAAAATATGAACAAGAAACACAATATTTAATTATGATCAAATTTAAGAATATTAAAGACTACTTTTTTTGTGTCTCTCCTCGTTCCTTCTGAATCGCAATCAAAAGAAATGATGCATTTTCATCATCTGTTGCAATGTCAAAGAAGTAGATGTAACAATGTCACTCGCAGTAGAAGCAACTGTAAATTCTCATCGGGACTTCGAAATAAACACCTCCCTTAGACATATGCTCCAAATGCAACTCATGCAAGCTTCTACTTTGGTTTTCTGTGTTAGCTAAAAAATTCCGCTGACGCCAGACTTTGTTGCACAGGCATGATCT
Source organism: Araneus ventricosus (assembly GCA_013235015.1). Lineage (NCBI taxonomy): Eukaryota > Metazoa > Arthropoda > Arachnida > Araneae > Araneidae > Araneus > Araneus ventricosus. Next base: position 33,833 of record BGPR01002116.1, read on the forward strand.
TCTCCCATACAAAGATAGTTAGAGATTTTTTCATTGTGGAATGACTTTCAGGGTTCTCTTTTATTCCCAATAACCGTCAATTTCTACAAATTAAGCATTTGCTGTGGTGTAGGTTTTTGTCCTTTGACATTTAGTGCTGTAGGTTTTAATTCTTTGACATGCATTGATATAATGTGTTAAATATTGAAGACATTATTTAACAAACATCTAGTCCATTTTCAGATATTGCCTTTCGACAGAAATTCTGTATTTTCTTTATAGTGGCATTTCCTAGACTATCATGTTTCTCCATACCCTCAACCAGGGAGTAACCACTTTTTTACTGTACTTTTATTCAATATAAATCAAATCAGTTAGACTCGTTTTGTAACATAGTTTATGCACTCTTCTTTCAATATGGTCGTCCTTTCACAATTGACTTTACATGCGTTTAGATACTGATGAATTTTACCGTCACCATCAGTCAGAGTAATCATGTACCGCATTTTTGCTATCTTAACAGATCGATTCTGGAATAGGGAAGCTGCATGCATCTACATGCTACATTTATAATATTTTTGCAGTATTGAGATCAAGAATTGAATACAAGATTCTTAACTATTATCATATGCACGTATATCGTACTAAATGCATAAACTTAGAATTCATAATATTCTTTTCATTGTATTGTACAGTGTGACTACGCTGCCATCTGTTGACATCAAAAGTATCTTCGCATTTAAAGATATTTAAGACTTTAAATTCGAAAATTCTTTTCCTTTTTCCTTAAAAATTTAAAAATGTTTGATTTTTTTATTCCTCTTTCCGTGCATCGCGAGATGTCTTTAACATTTATAATATGTTTACAGTTTTGAAAATCTAATTTTTGATTTCCATTATGATATTCCCAATTTTAACTATTAATACTGTATGACATTGATAAAAGCCGAATTTATAATATCGTTTTCATTGTGTAGTATGATATAATATTCAGAATTTTAAAGAATAATTGTTCCAGCGGAGTTTCATAAATAAAACCTAAAATCAAGTGATATCCTGAATTTAAATTAATATATTTTAGAAGGCATTGTTTTGATATTTTTTATGAAAATTTAGTATCTCCGAAATATTGTTACTTATTTATACAATACTTTGTTACGATATTCGGTGTTCCTTGATGGTCATAATATTGTATAGCATTGTGCAAATTTTATATCATATTTTTGCGGTACTGTGGTTATTCGGTGTTTTCTGCACAAACTTCTATTTTTTAGCATATTTATATATAATATTTTTACATTTTTATTCTCGTACGGGATTTCCCTGCTGATGACGCATCCTGGATTTCAGCACTTTGTTTATTTATTAATTTGTTTTTCTTCCTCTAAATTAGAGTTTTTGTTTTTTCATTTGTTAATATTCTTCATTTCAAGGATTTACTGCTGCAATGACAAATTCACCGGGTTAGTGTAGGTTATTCCTTAATTGCTGATTCCAATCTATTGCTTTAGATTTAGAATACATTTTTGATAGTGAAATTGTTTTTTCGTGATTCCTTTATTAGTGAAAAGGTTTTTATTGTTTTTCATGTATTTATTTTTGAACTTTAATTTGTATTTGTGTAGAGTTCCTATCTCGAAAATGAAGCAATGCATGGAAAAAACGTCAAGTTTAATGTTGTGGGGCATCATGGATTTATAATAAAAATACACCTTATTGATTTTAATACCAAGAAAGGAACGCTTAAAACGGACATCCGTTTGTTAGCGGTTTCCGAAATTCCGATGTCATAAAACGTGGAAGAAAGGAGAAAATGTTATCTTTCGGACAAAAATTACCCCAACGGCCTTTTTCCTGCGGGGATACCTCAAACAACAGGGGTGTACGACCTCTCCACCAAAACAGAAAGAATGTCGCCGACGTATTACTATTGCTTGTGCCAGCTTGACACTTAATAAGCTGAAAAGATCCCACCGTCAAATACAAACACAGTTCGAATCATGTATTAAAGCTGAAGATGAGCAGTATGAACACCAAAAAATAAAGGTATCTTCCAATAATTGTTTTTTTTCTCTTTGTAACACGTTTCGTCATGTAAGACAGTTAGAAATTACGAACAAAATGAAGTTTTAAGCGTTCTTTTCTTAGCATTAATGTGAACAAGATTTCTTTTATACTAACAGATAATGTTCTACAATATTGTAATTGATTTGTTTTCCATACATAGCTGCATTTTTGAGAAAGGAAAACTAATTCTGCAGTTCGCAACAATATAGCGATGTAGGCGTTCTGCTGCAATACACTATAGCCACTTTAATATACCTAGACACCACTTTTATTACTATAGCTGCAGTCGCTCGGAATTTAAGGCCCGGAAAGTAATTCCAGTGGACACCCTGTATATATATATAGTGTGTACCGAAAAAGGGGAAGAAACGTTTATTTCCCTAAATATTGCTCCTAGACATATATATCCAATTTCAAAGTTTCATCAAATAAGGTTTATTGATATGAAAACATTTTGGCTTCTTTGGGAATAAATAATAGAAAGTTTTCAAAATTCAATTTCGGCCCGCACAGTGTAGAAGGATCAATTTTACTTACATTCATCTATGAACATACAAAGTTGCAATCTTCTATCTGCAAAACTTAGGGATATTAGAAGACAAATTTATTGACTTTGACCACTTTTTCATACCTACGATTGCTGTTTGATAGAGTAATACGGTGTGCGATTTAGGGATAATACATATATTTCAACCAGTCATTAAAAGGGTGAAATCAGGAAATAATAATGCATTTATTAACGCATATAAAATTTATTTATTTATTAACTAGGCCGACCAAATCACCCATAGGGTAAGGAGCGTTTTAACAGTCGGAGGGTCATATTAAGTTTAAAAATGCTCAAATAATGCATAAGCTGATTTATTTATAAAATAGCTGAATTTGTGAACAGTCGACAAGTATCGAAAGAATTGTCGGCTCAGCTGCATAAAAACAAGCAGTGCTGCATAAATATTACTAAAATACAATTGAAATAATTTTTTCTAAAATATCATTACCTTTAATTATCCCAAATTTGTGGTTGTAATTATTTTAATTGTATTTTATAAAATTGCCGTCGTGTAAGTTAAAGTGATGTCTTCTAACAAAAGAATACAAATACGAAATAACCAGCCAAGTTCCATTTCAGACACCATGAAAGTGACTGCAAAACCTAAAACCTGACAAAGAAAGAGAAATCGAAGAAAAACAAATCAGGGATGTGATGGCGAAACTTAGGTGAGACTGATGTGGAAAGAAAAAGAAAAGAGCATTAGTTAGCCAAGGACTAAACAGAAACAATATAATATCCAGTACTGGTTAGCCTTCTCACACCAAGCGAGGCGGTCCGGAGTGGCCGAGAAATTTCATCTTAACACCGACGAAGGCTTTCCTGAGGCGTTTCGCTTTTTTTCAGGAGAGGTAAGGATCTGAAATCGTTCAGGAGATAAGCGGGGTAGGGGGTCTAATTATCCTTGCCCATTTCCGTACGCTATAAGGGAAAGTTATATCAGGGGTAGGGTGGGGTGGTAAATGACCACCCATGTTGGAAGAGTCCAATTCATATCGCATCCTCCCAAAAAGTCCCGGTTTTAAAGGGACTAGAGGAAAAAAGTCGACTCGTGATTAAATTAAATTAAATTTCTCCATTTAGGTTTGTGAGAAGCCTTAAAATTTGGAAATAAGTATTTCTCTATGCATTTCGCAGATAGAATCGTGAAACTTAGTTTATAAATGGGTGAGAGTAAGAGGAAGATTTCACTCATTAACACTTTTACTCTATGAAGCGGTCTAAGAATTTAATTTTTTAAACTTTTTATCAATAACCTCCACAGAAGCCAAAAGTGTTTTCATGCAAATCCCTACCTTGTTTGATGAAATTTTGTAATGGGAAGTATATATCTAGGTGCAAGGAAATAAGTGCTTGTTAGATTTTTTGGGACAACCTGTATATTCTAATATAATACTGTTTCAATTGTTTTTAAAGAAAAAGGATGATATAAAGCGTTAGAAACTTTAAAAGTGAAAGCTCAAATGCAATCAAAATAATTCCGTATTACACATATTAACGGAAGAAATGACAATTATTCCCACTAGTCCACCTGACTGACCTAATTGATTATGCTGATTCTAACGCCCAGGGTCTTATTTATGGGACATGCATTTCACTTCCGTGGCTCGACCGAATGCATTCCATTGTTTCTCTTTTGCTTTGACTAGCAAGTCAGTAGTTATTGTGAAATTCGGAAACAGTTTGCATCAGGAATATAACACCAGTTAGCCGGATTTTGATGTCAAAATATCATTATTTTGAATTTTTTAAATTTTTCTTTTGATTCAATTTTACTATATTTTAAAAATCTTCAATATTTATGTAAAAAGTCTGTTTTAAATATTTTTTCGATTTCTGTTTCTAAAAAAATAAAAAAAACAAAAATAATCTTTTTCTCCTAATTAAATTTTACGTCACAGTTAAATTAATCTTAGAGTCTTAGACATAATTTAAAATAAATTTATTGAAATCTAGGCTTAAAATTATTCGGTTGTTCATGGGCTAATATATGGATAATTCTAACTGAACAAATCAAATATACTCGAGAGAAGTGTGTGTCATTTCCATTTATGAAGCGTTCTGGCTATCAAGACGTTCAATATTTGTTCTAATTCTTCCATTTTATAATATCGATATGTTATTTGCGGAATTTTCATACATTTTTCTACAACGATATTTAACAATAATTTTTTCTTATTCTCTGGTTAAAATTGACAGTTCTTCCTAAAACCTGTGCAGCTTAGAAATACTTTCTTTTCATTTTAAATATATATTCAAATGAACAGTGGGAAAATATCAATCTCCGTAGCATATGTCAATGTGTCATAACATTATCAATCTCCGAAATCATGGAAATATAATGAAATATCTGCACTATAAAAATTCGAATGTATGTATGTATGTATGTCCGGCTATCTTCTCACGAACCGCCGAACGGAGAAGCTCGCGGAAGGTACCAAAAGATGGGGAATAATCCAGGGAAGCCATTTCGGCCATTTAAATTTCGAAATTTTAATTAGTGAAAAAGATATTAATTAAAAACTAATTTACAACAATACTTTTCATTGTTTCGGATACTTTATAACAATTTTTTTCATTGTTACAGCGCAATTCAAAATATATTTTATCGTTAAAGTTGTTTACTTTAAAGAACATTGTTACAACAACAATAAAAAAGCGACGCTGACAGAAATAAAAAATGTATTGTTGGAAGTGTATAAATTCTTTTTTTGATCCCGTGATATAACGTCAAACAGAATAATTTTAACGAATTTACAGGCGTGTTTTGTTCCTGTAAAGTTATGTGCCGAAAGATATAGATTAGTTATGTTAGTGATTTTAATCATTATTCATTGATTTGATCAAGTTTAAATATTTCTGGTAGCTGATATTTGGAAGTTACTATTTTTGCTTTGTTCAATTCTCGCTTTCTTCGACGCCTGAAAGAGAAAGATTAGTTACACGGGATGCTGCCCGTAAAGTGCAGGCAATTAGAAAACGTGAAAGGAGAGTTGCTGAAACTCACGAAGAAAGAAACCATGGCACAACGTAGTCTGGACAAAAGAGCAGAAGAAACAGAAGAAAAAATAAATAGCCGATTGTCAGACATGGCTCAACGTGGCTATGAGAGAAGAGCCGAAGAAACAGAAGGACAAAGAAATAGCCGATTGTCAGCCATGGTACAACATGCAAGAGAACGCCGTCTAAATGTTATTGAAGGACAAAATTACCATCAGATACAAACTTTTTATGCATATAGAACTGTTATTTACTCCTTATTTATTTAGGAGAGAATGTTGGGTATGTGTCTCATTATCTCACTTCCTCTCTCCGCCAGGGAACGACGCATTATTCGACAAAGCCCGTGTAACGCCGGGTTCACGTATGTATATAATGTATCTTGCTTCATGTGTTTATGAACTAGACCAGTGAATATGAAAAAATATTTATCCCCAGCAACGCTGGTTTATCTAAGCGTTTGTGTCACATGACCTCACTTCTTCTCTCTGCCATGGAATGACGCATTATTCGAGATAGCCCGTGGGATATTTGGAAGTTACTATTTTTTCTTTGTTCAATTCTCTCAATTTCCGATGCCTAAAAAGAAAAGAGGAGTTGCAGGGGATGCTGCCTGTAGGCAGCAGGCAATTATGAAACGTGAAAGAAGAGTTTCTGCAACTGACGAAGAAAGAAACCGCCGATTTTCAACTATGGCAAAAAGTGGCCGGGACAGAAGAAACAGAAGAACAAAATAATAGCCTATTGACAGTAATGGCACAATGTGGCCAGAAGAGAAGAGCGGAAGAAACCGAAGAACAACGAAATAGAGGATTGTCAGACATGGCACAACGCAGCTAGGAGAGAAAAGCCGAAGAAACACAAGAACAAAGAAATAGCCGATTGTCAGACATGGCACAACGTAGCCAGGAGAGAAGAGCGAAAGAAAACAGAACAAAGGAATATCCGATTAGTCAGACAAGACGCGTCACGTGACCTCAAGGAATGACTCATTATTGAAGATAGCCCATTATAGAAACTTTTATCATCTATCCTATTAAAATTCGAACGTCAACAGACGTATGTATGTATGTCCTTCTATCTTCTCACGAACCACTGAATCCTGAAACTAGCCGTAAGTACCAAAAGATGGAAAATAATCCAAGGAATCCATTTCGACTATTTAAAGTCTGAAATTGTAATTAGTTAAAAAGATATTAATTAAAAACGTCAAAATGAATGAATTGACGTGCTGCAATCTATTGGCAGCATGGTGAATTCATTCACGGAGGATTCTTTTTTTCCCTATTATTAGTTTTCGCATCCGGTGTTGCATTTTTTTTATTTATTTAACGGAAGCTGGTATTTCTTTTTGAGCTAGCTTCTGTGTTTGGATTTATTAACAATGGACAAAAATCGTTTTCCTGTACTTTTCTTTCTTTTTTTTGACGTACGATGTTTCGCAACATTTACGTTTGTTGGGGAAAAATATTTATTCATTTTTATCCTTTTTTTTCATTTTTATTCAAATACTGGCAAGACGAAAATATATTTTTCTGGTGTTTAATTTATCGGTTTGGTGTACTATTAAATCGTTTATCATTTCTGTTTTTTATTTCGTTTTATTTTTTCTTTTGCAAAACAAATATCATGTTCATCTGTTTTAATTTATAAGCATAAGAATTCTCGCGTTTTCATTCAAACCAAACTGCTTTAAAGTAGTAAAAAGGCTAGAACTGAAAGTTTTTATCCAGTAAGAGAGGATTCAAAAGAGATTTACGTTTGTTGGGGACGCTTAGTGACAATATTTGTAGGAAAAACAGAGGCGGGCATATGAAAAAATGTGGATTCCGAGAAACGCTGGGTTATTAAGTATAAGGTAATTAAAAGGTTGGATTTAAAAATTTTAATTAAGCAATATAGGATTCGAAGGATTTTTTACGTTTTGGGGGGAACGTAACATTTACGTTAGCAACAATATGCGTAAAAAAAATAATCCGGAGGCGGGCATATGAAAATTAGTAATAAAAAGACTAGATTTGAAAGAATATTTACATTTGTTGTGGAAACTAAGTGACAATATTTGTTGAAAAAAAACGGAGCCGGGCATATGGAAAAATATCGATCCCAAGGCCTCACGTGATCTCACTTCTCTCCACCCGGGAATATCTCATTATTCAAGATTGCCCGTGCAAAGCCGGGCCATGCAGCTAGTATACTATTAAAATTCGACGTGTATGTATGCGAGGCTATCTTATCACGAACCGCTGAACGGAGAAGCACGTAGAAAGTACCAAAAGACGGGGAATAATCCAAGGAATCCGTTTTGACCATTTAAATTTCGAAATTACAATTAGTAAAAATGATATTAATTAAAAAATAATTTACAACAATACTTTTCATTGTTTCGTATACTTTATAACAATACTTTTCGTTGTTTCGTATACTTTATAACAATACTTTACATTGTAGCAGAGCAATTCAAAAAACTTTTTATTGTTGAAGTTGTTTACTTTAAAGAACATTGTTACAACAACAATGCTACATGCAATAACGTTAAAAGTTTCAATAAATACTACATTAACATGAAAAATGACGCTGGCAGAAATAAAAATGTATTGTTGGAAGTGTATAAATTCTTTTTTTATCCCGTGATACAACTTCAAACAGAATTATTTTAACGAACTCCCGAATTTACAGGCGTCTTCTGTTTCAGTTAAGTTATGTGCGGAATAATTATTTATGTTAGAATTATTATTCATTGATTTGATCAAGTTTAAATATTTCTGGTGGCTGCTATTTTAAGCTGATATTTGGAAGTTACTGTTATTGCTTTGTTCAAATCTCGCTTCTTCCGATGCCTAAAAGGAAAAGAGGAGTTACAGATAGATTCGAGATAGCCCTCAACAATGCAATGTGAATGGCGTTGTGTGCTGGCTTTGGTAATTGATACAAAGAAGCAGAAATCAAAATCGTTCAATTGGGGTTTTTACTAAAAATGTTTTTTCCATGAGATTTAACTTTGAGATTTCATGCATGTAGTGCATCTTGCTTCATGTGTTTATAAACTTTGCGCGGGAATATGAAAAAATATGTATTCCCAGCAACGCTGGTTTACGCATGACCTCACTTCTCTCGGCCAGGGAAGGACGCATTATTCGAAATAGACCGTGCTAGGTATTTGGAAGTTACTATTTTTGATTTGTTCAATTATCGCTATTTCCAATGCCTAAAAGAAAAAGAGAAGTTACAGAGGATGCTGCCTGTAGACAGCAGGCAATTAGGAAACGTGAAAGGAAAGTTGCTGAAACTGACGAAGAAAGAAACCGCCGATTTTCAACTATGGCACAACGTGGCCAGGACAGAAGAACAAAATAATAGCTGATTGACAGTAATGGCACAACGGAGCGGAAGAGCGGAAGAAACCGAAGAACAACGAAATAGCCGATTGTCAGACATGGTACAATGTGGCCAGGAGAGAAAAGCCGAATAAAACAGAGGACCAAAGAAATAGCCGATTGGTCAGACAAGACGTGTCACTTGACCTCAGGGAATGACGCATCATTCGAGATAGCCCGTGCAACGCCGGGCCATACAGCTAGTCAACAATATTAAAATTCCTATGTATGTATGTGTGAATGTGAGGCTATCTTCTCAAAAACCGCTGAACGTAGAAGCGCGCCGAAAGTTCAAAAATATGGGCAATAATCCAAGGAATCCATTTTGACCATTTAAATTCTGAAATTACAATTAGTTAAATAAGAAATTAATTAAAAATTAATTTACAACATTAATTTTCATTGTTGCAGCGCAATTTAAATTGTTTCCATTGTTTAAACAAATATTAAATTGCATGTCTCTCTTTCATTGTAGAAAGCTGCAACAATGCAATATGGATCCCTCGACAATGCAATATTGATGACGTTGTGTGCGGGACTCGCTAATTTATACAAAGAAACAGAGAAAATTTATTCTCTATGTTGTTTGCTTTAAGATTTCATGTTTAAAGTGCATCTTGATTTCATGCGTATATACTTCAGTTCAAATAATGTTTAGCTCCATTTCTTCAATTACATCAGAAGAAGGATGGAGAGTCGAAAAGTCTGTCTTTTTTTGGAGAAGTCTGTTTTAATATCATCTTTTAATTTATAAATCTTGAAAATATAACTCTTGATTTTAAAGTTGCATTAATTATACAGTTTTTTGTTTAAAAATTTCAAATAAAATTTCTGTTTCCAAACCTCTCGTGTTTTCATTCAAACAATGCTGTTTTAATATAATAAAGAGGCTTGATTTGAAAGTATTAATTCAAAAATATAGGTTTCAAAGAAGATATATCTAGGAAGAAAAGACAATATATGTGGAAAAATAAATTGGAGGCGGGCATATAGAAATATATGGATCCCGGGAAACGCCGTCTTACTTCCTTCCCTCCGAAACTAAAGTGACACAAAAAATAATCCCGGAATATGACAGAACATTCATTTCGGAGGAAACGGTAAAATTTTTTAGAAACAAAATAAGGATATTTTGGCGTTTTTTAAAATAAGTAGATTTCAACTCGTTTTCACGGAAGGAATGTTTAACTGCTCTTTTCTTCTTATTTATTTAGGGGAGAATGCTGGGCATGTGTACGTGACATCACTTCTCTCCGCCAGAGAAGGACGCATTATTTAAGATAGCCCGTGCATCGCCGGGCCACACAGCGATCCCGACTTTTGACGGGTTATTTCCATCCTTCCGTAAAAAAGTCAGACAAAAACAATTCCAGAATAAGATAGACCAGAGGTTCCCAACATGTGGTACGCGTACCCCTTGGGTTACGCAAAGAACCATTTGTGGGTACGGGAAATGAAAGTTGGGAAAGAAATAAGGTATTAAAAGTGTTAGAGAATTTTGTTTCTCCAAGTGAATACTCGATATTTAATAACTTTACCACTTGAATAGTTGATTAATACGGAGTGTAATTTTCAGCCATCCTTATAAGTTAATGCGAAATTATTACAATTCTGATTTTATATCTTTTGACACTAATCTACTATTGTAACAAATGCCATTGTAAAGACGCAATAAGATGAAAATTAAGTAAAGGAAATGCTACAAATGTTATTATTTCAAGTCCTTTGACTCTTAAGTTAACCGAATCCCTTAACATTATTCATAAAGACTTCTTTGCATAGAAGAATGGTTGGTGGTGGGTGGGAGGATATGTCAATGGGGGGGAACACAAAAATATAAAATTCAGTCAAGGGGTACAGGTTAGGAGCCCCTGAGATAGCCATTCATGTCACCAGGACATGGTATAATTTTTTTTCACAATTTTTTTTAAATAAGTTGATTTTGACGCGTTTTCCCGAGCGGAATGTTTGAACTGCTCTTTTCTCTTTTTTTAACTAGGAGAGAGTATTAATTATGCTTCACGCGACCTCACTTCTTCTCTCCACCATGGAATGACGCAACCCATTCCAACAATGCAATGTGGATGGCATTGTGTGCGGGATTTGGTAACTGATGAAAAGGCACAGGGAAAATTAAATCGCTAAAATAGGCTTTTTACTAAGACTGTTGTTTTCCGTGAGGTTCTACTTTGAGATTTCATGTAGGCATTGCACCTTGCTTCGTGCGTATTACTTCAGTTCGAAAAAATGGTAGTTACATTTGTTTAATTTCACCGGGGTGGAGAGTCGAGAAGTCGGCTTTTATTCGGAAGATTAAGAGTCAGTTGAAAATAATGCTGGAGTCTGTTTTAGTACCATGCTTTAATTTAAAAACTTTGAAAGTATAATTTTTCATTTTAAAGTTGCATTAAGTATATGGTTTATTCTTTCAAGGTTTAAAATAACCTTTTTTTTTTCCAAACCTCACGTGTTTTAATTTAAACCATACTCTTTTAAGGTAATAAGGAGACTTGAGTTGAAAGATCTAATTCAAAAATATAGAATTCAAAGGAGATATTTCTAGGAAAGAAAGACTTTATCTGTAAAAAAATTAAACTGGAGGAGGGCATATGAAAAATGTGAATCCTGAGCAACGCCTAGTTACTTCCTTCCCTCCGTACCAAAATCGTCTAACCAAAAATTAATTCCGGATTGGATATAGCGTTCATTTCGCCAGGACAATGAATTTTTCTTTTCAAAATAACGATTTTTTATTATTTTTAAAGATTTTTTTAAATAACTCGATTTCGACGCGCTTTCTTAGACGGAATGAGTGACCCTTTCTTTTCTCCTTATTTATTTAGGAGAGCATGTTGGGCATGTGACAAGAGACCTCACTTCTTCTCTCCGCATTATTCGAGATAGCCCGTGCAACGCTGGGCTACGCAGAAGAATTAAAATAAATCTTGCTATCAGTATTAAAAAAAATATAATCAGATGAAAATAACTAATTAGTGTCCTTAAATTTGGAATCTTTTTCATTTCAGTTTTCTTGACGACTGAAAACTTTGTTTAATTAAAGTCCCTAAGAGTTATGAAAAGTGAAGGCTTAAAAATAATAAAAATAAAATTGTTACATAACATAGATCCCAGATTTCAACAAAAGCGATTTTTATTAAATGCCAAAGCTTGAGGAGAGATATATCTGTGTGTACTTACTTTGAATAATTTTTTTAGGTTGGTGGAAGCATCGGAATATCAAACACTGTAGGAACAGTGACTGAATCGAGGGAAGATTCTATTGCGAATGAAGAGTCCGCTCTTGAGAAAACCAGTAGGAGACGTGCTATAGAAAAAACGGTTGTTTGGAAAACTTTCAAGAGTTTTGTTTTCCTTATCTGCCTAATTTTCCTGATAATGCAGTCGGTGGAATTCTTCAATATTTATTACAAGTACCCCACCACCATCGTTCTGGAAACAACTGTGGCTGAAGAGTTCAAGCAACCTGCAATCACCCTCTGCTTCAGGAACACGTGAGAATTCTTCAGTATACATAGCTCATCTAATCGTCTATAAGCCTCTGAAAAGTTTAGATTGCATTAAGTCCAAGTAGAATTACAAACAAGTCTGGATCAAAAATGCAATATTCGTGCGATAGCATTCAGGCGATAAATGGAAACATACCACCTCACATAAATCTTAATTATGCCCATTACTTAGAAAAATGCTTTAATTCTAGAAAGTGCAAATATATGAAGTTTTAACCTCTGTCACGCTTGCCATTGATTTCATCAAAAGAATCGCTTAGATTTTTTATAAAAAACAATAACTGTTTCTTTAGCTGCTGTTCGGCTCATTTCCGCTGCATTTAGGAAAGATTTCACATGATGATTTTCAGAAAAGTCTGGTAACTGCTTTAACGGATAAATTCAAATACTTTGCGTCACATAAATTTTTCTCAATATTTCTTATATTAGCCTTAATAGTAGTCTTTCAGCAGTTCATCTTTTGAAGAGGTATTTCCGACTCTGCATTCTTTGTGAACTCGATATGTCTTACGATAAACTAATCCTTCTAGAACATTGTACATGTTAGATGAATAACAACGATTTCCTCACAAATAATTTATTTAACTTCATTGAAAAGCTTTCAATTGATATCTAATCAAAGAAATTTTTTTTAAATGTATCTGAGCAAAATGTTTAAACATTTTGTTGTCTGATATTTTTGCACATATATTTGCATGCAGACGTTGCATCATTAACTATATTAACATTGTACACATGTTTTGCGCTTTTTTACTGTTAAATCGCACCTCTTGGACAACTGATTCGAAAGCTGTCGTTTACAGAACTTTTAATATTATAAAGAAAGCGTTTACCGAATTTTTGCTAAATATGGATTCAAATCGAAATAATTTCGAGGCGATCAAGCGAATTAATGATGTAATCTCTGTGATGGATTAGGACATGGATTGAAAGCTGTTATGCGCCAAAGAATTCAAAATGTTCGAATACTATTTTTTCCGAAACTTTGGTTTCGTTGAACATTACAGAAATGCCACCTCGCAGTGTAGCACCAGTCATGTCGTGTAATTAAAATTTGCATATGAAAATATTCCATAAGAAAAATAATCAATGTTAAAATTCAGATAAGATATTCATGCTATTTCACATAATTTAAAATGGAATACAACCTGAATAATCAATATTAAGCAATAATTACTCAAAAAACTTCAAAAATGCATGAAATGAAGGCGTAGGAAAAACATTATTCAGTACCTGCCGACTTTGGCGACCATTCGTTTCGGTAGGAATATTGGTTGCATCTAATTTAAGTATCTTATGCATAACTTGATGCTGATGGATCTTTGAGCAAAGCTTTTTTAAACATCAAACTGCGATAGATAATTAAGCCATGGTATTTGTTCTCTTTCTCGTGTGCACGAAATTCTCTAGTGGAGTCAAGTCGCATGACGTCATAGTTGCATGGAAACGTAATTGCGTACGTCATCTAACATCTAACTACACGTTGCTGAACTCGGCAAACTTAATTTTTACTTATTTCTAAATTAAAATGCACGATTGATTCCCGCATTAAAATGATACTGAGGATTATACTTGTACTGTATTAGAAAGTTAATAGTTAGGGATGACTTGAAAAAGAGTCAAAAGAATCAAATTATGTAGAATAAGTTAAATATTTCTATACCCTTATAGATACCTACCCTTTAAACACTATTGAGAACATTTGGCCATAGTGGATGAAAATCCTAAAAAGGGAATAGACAGCATTTTTGCACTATGAAAAGAGTACAAGTGATTTTAGTTCTCAATTAAATAAGCTTTTATTTATAATATAAATATATATATTGCCAACTTCGACAATTAGCTGTTCTAGATTATTGAAATAATACAAAAAAACATGATAAACAAGATTTTGTCGATGCACATGTCGATCAGAGAACTTCTAATAAAATGAATTTACACACATATTATTCAAAAGTTAAAGTTGCTGCAATCTTACTGAAATCGAATTACAAGCGCTACAAGAAGTTCAAAGAAACTTTTTTAAAAATTCTCTATTAATTTTTTAGAATAAAAAAGAAACAAATCATAATAACATTATATAATTTTAAAAATAACCCCCGTGAGCTCTAGTGATTAGGTTTAGCTAGCTAGCCTACAATTCGCATCACTTGTCTGATGGAAAAGGATTGAAACTATAAATCAGTATATCGATGCATTCGATGAATCTCCACAACCGTTACTGGATTGAGTTATTAAAGTTTTAGCGATGTAAAACAACATGCAACAAGTTTAACAAATTCAACACAATCATAAATAGCTCGGATTCATCTTCCTCGTGAAATTTTTTTCTCTTACTACTTTCTGCTAATTATTGCTCAAAACGTCCATCGAATGCACTTTCATCATAGTCGGAGTAAGTGAATCAAAATTCCATCGTATTGCTTCTATTCTGTTCTATTATTCTGTTTGCTATTATTCTGTTGCTATAGCATCATCCTTCTCGAGTCATCGGACGAGATTCGAATATAATAATACCGACATCCCAGACCCCTCAGACGCACCACGTCTTGTTGCAGTCTCCGACAACAAACAGAGTGCTCACACAAAGGAATTCTCCTAGTCAGGGTACAACGGGGCCTGAGTTCACCAAGCAGCTTCCGCCGTTAAAATGGCCAGCATATTGTTCGGTGTAAGAAAAAGGATTAAAAACTTATTACACATCGAAACATTTAAAAAATTGAATAAAAAGTTAAAGCAATCAGCGATTCAGTTAATCACTACAAAGAAGGAATAATTGATTGAGAAATTTAACAAAACGTTAAAAAATCCTTCGGAAAATTAAGAGTTGCCGCAAGACATGAAAGAAACTTTAGTACCGAAAATATTAATTATTTTAAAAGCACTGGTAAAGCCGAAAAGAATGTCATTGATAAATTGCAATCTAACAGATGTCGAAGAGACTGTTAAGTGATCTGAAGCTTACCAACAAGAAAATTAAAGAATAGCCGGTATAATCTTTGAGCATATCGGATGTATTACTTAATATCTTAAGGGATTTGCAATAAATTCTGCAAAAGTATTTGAGGATATTAAAATAAGAACATTTTATATAAGATATAAGAAAGTGAAATTGCTTCCTTCAACAACGTGTAATTACATGTTAGATGACGAGGAGAGTTACGTTCGCATGCTAAAATGAAGTCATGTTATTCGATTCCATTAGGCAGTTTATTTGTACAAGAAGCAGAACAAGTAAAAAACACGGCTTAAACCTCGATCACATTTTGAAGTGCAGAAAAACTTTGTTCAGACATCCATTAATATCAAATTATTCATATGAAATTAAATTGAAATTAAACACGTCTACGATTCCAGGCGTACTAGGTGGCCGCCACAGGCCGCTAGTTAGCAATAAACCTCTCACACAAGTCACGGCTGCATTTTTTGGGCTTTTTAAACTATTTTTGAGAAGAAATCTTTTAGTGTTGGGTGTAGATTTCTTTTTTCATCAACATGCAGTCTTTCTTCGCAAACAAAACGCTACATTGACAGTGTCTCTTAAGAGAGCTTCTCCAAACCAACATTAAACACACAATATATTAAATTGAACAAAGTGTTATTTTTTTATGAAAATAAAATTAGGACTTCGTAGGAGTTTTATTAATTTTTAATTACTCCTAAATGGCAGGAATTTCATTCATTCTTATTTACACAAAAAATGGAGAAAGCAAATTGTGCTCACAGACAATAAAGTCTAAAACATTTGTTTTCAGTGATACATCCTCAAAACTGAAACAAATTGGTTTTTATATTTAATTGGACCACATTCTTAAAATCAAGGACAAATGTCAATTAGATGCGGCATGCCTTGAAGAATATAGCTGATAACTATCTTGCACTTCTGGCGGAAAGTGCACCAGGAATTGTTCGGATGGCATTCGATTTAATTCTGAATCTAATCGGCACAAATAGTAGAGAGTGCAAGAAACGTTCCGTCTAGCCAACAGTATACGATTCAAAATTTATTTCGTTCATAGTTTATATATTTTTCAATATTATAATAAAACTTTAACGTTCATTTCCTAAATTATTCCGTTGAATTAAAAGTCGAAAATAAATTCTGTCACTGTTAGCTTTAAAAATTCAAAAGTCTGTCATTCTTTTCAAACTCATTTTACTTTGATTCTTTTTCAGTATTTCGTTCAAGGAATTCTGTTCCTACGAACCTGATCAGTGCGAAAAGCCAAGAAATATGGAAGAATTTTGTAGGAAACACGTATTTGACTGCAGCAATGGAACCACGAATTCAAAGGTAGGCGCTTTTCTTCTCAGATTTATTTTTATTCGAGTCTTTCGATGCTTCCAAAAGCTATTTCTGTTTAGATATATGGTTGATTCATTAAATGCTTTCTTATTATCAACACATTATTATTAGTTGGTGTAAAAAATCATAAATTTTACATTGAATCAGAAGAAGATGAAAATGTTTAAAAGCATATTTAAAACCATAATAATTATTTTGAATTCAAATATCAATTGATGATTACAACAAGGTTTTAATTTTATATTTACAACAACACTGTCTAAATGTTTTAACAATGCAGTTCGCAGTAGCTCTAAGGCATAAAAGTAGCCTCAATAATATTTATTTTTAGTTTTGGGGCCAAGTCCCAATTGATGATAAAAATAAAAATGGCACAGTTTACCTCGTTCGTTTTCATATTTATATTGAGTCAAAAACATCATGATTCGACTTAATTCTAGTCATCACTACTGTCGCGTTTTGGCAGCGAAACTGTGAACCTGAAGAGAGAGCCACATGATTAAAAAACAGGGAAGAAACATATTATATGTTGAAATATATCAACTAAGGTAATTTGTCTTTGCTTCTTTCAATGAATTATGTAGAATACTTTCTGAGTATATTAATATTATTTTGAAAATCGATTCATTATGCAAGTTCATAAATGAAGAAAATACGAATTATTTCAATTTTCTTTCTCTGTGGCAATACGTTACCAATTAAGCATGGAAAACTGAGAACTGGTTTGGAATAAAGAATACTTTCAAAAATCTGGAGAAGACTGTTGTTTATATTCGTGTAAGAAATTCACTTAAAACATGTAATCCGAAATAGTTGTACTAATGTGTTACTAGGCCGATAAGCAACAATAAAGTAATCTATAAACAAACAAAATTACCAGTTCTACTAAGTGTTTTCAACTTTTCTTGGACTTCGTATTATTGAGAGTTTCGAGGATAACATCAGAAACTACTATCAAATGAATTATTCCCTACGAAAATTTCAAAAAAAATCTATTAAATAATTTGAGTAACAGGAAACATATATTAATTTTTTTAAGTTTTTAAATACTTTTGTTAAATTATATGAATATTAAAATACATATATAGTAGATTATGCCAACATTACCGAAAGGCTTTTCTTTCTTTGAAACCTTTATGTTTTTAAAAAATCTGAATGTTAGTTATAGCCACTATACCTAGTACGCAAATTAAAGTGTTAAATGTTTACAGACTAAGTGGTATGCGTAGACAAACAGAATAACTAAAATGGTATATAAAATTATCCTTAAACGTGAGTGGAAACATTCAGAGATAAGGGATTATTTTTGTTGCAAATTTCGCACTTATGTATACTATTTCAGATGGGAAAACCCCATTTCAATCGCAGTTACAGTTTAAACCACAATTTATTAGATCAAATACGTATAAAAATGAGACATTTCGATAAAATGGTTGATTAGTAAATATTTGCAGAAATTTGGCCCCCTTAATGAAGGTTATTATTCATTCGTTATATCTCCAGATGTGATCAGACGATATAACAATAATCCATGTTTTTCATTAAACTGCAATCTAAGACAATTCATAAGTGTGCTCGCTTTCAAGTATAGAACACTGTATTACAATTTTCATAAATTATTTAGAAGAGAAACGTGGCAGATTCATCAGATCATTTTTAAATTATAATATTGGAAAGCATCAGTCAATATAATTTCAAACTGAATTTGGTGAGGAATTCAAGCGAAAACTTGAAATGAATGATGTAGGAGGAGAAGAAGATTATCTGTCTAAACATAAATCAAATCTTTCCGAAGAAGACATCAACAAATAAATAAAAGTGACTATATATTTTCCTTTAAGGAAAAATTGATGAAAAATAAGTATGATTTTAATCTTTTCAAGTTGGTTAATAGTTCCCCACGCGCATTTTTTAAACCTTATTTCCCTTTAAGAGTCAATTTATAAGTAATAGTTTCTTGCGTTTGAAGTTTTAGGGAATTTGGGAACCTCTTGATGCTTCCAAAGGGAGCATCAATATAATGAAACTAAACTAAATCTGCCCAAATGGGAAACCATACATTAAATTATACAGATATTGAATTACAAGGCTGATTGTATTTATGTCCTTTCCTGCAGCTTTTCAGTTAGTTACAGTGATCTAATAATATCCAGATGGCATAAATTTATTTTCCAAAGAGCAGCGCTCTTCTGACCCGCTAAAATTACCGTCCTGTTTTCACTTGTTGCAATCGCAGGATGCTTGCAATTAGATTTCTTCATCATTCCTATGTATGGTAACTGAAATAATTGAAAAAAATGTGAACATCATTTTTTTCAAAAATAACTATATTACAGAGTTCCATTATAACTTTAATATTCATTATGTTTTCAGATTCCTATGCAAGACGAGCGCACCAGAGATATCATGCAGCGTTATTTATTTAATGATAGCTACAACGATGCTCGACTGTTCAAGGAATATGAGTAAGGATCTTCTTTGCTTCAATTTTTCTAAAATGATAAGTATAATTTTGAAATAAGTGGATATTTAATATCGACTCCTCAAAACTGGAACAAAGTTAAATTAAATGACGATATTTCACCCATTTTGCTCTGTTAGAAAAATAATTTCTCTATCAAGGGAACTTAAGAAGATGGATAAAAGAGGCTTTAATGAAAACAATCGATTCTTGAGGTGAAAAGTGTCAGGGCAGTAATAATGTTGATAGAAATAAAAAAAATGTAAATTCTAAAACATTTTGTTTCTTTAGGTTTGAAATTGTGTTTATTTACAATCACAAAAAATGCTAAATGTTAGACCAACGTGGTTCATTTCCTATTTTGTATAACATGTCAGAATATGCAATAAAATTTTCTAATAGAATTTTAGAGTGAATAGCAATAAAATAGATTTATAGGACGTTCACTAATTCAGACACTTCAGTCGAAGAAAGGATCTGGAGAAATAAATGTTTATTGTACAAAAAGATTCTTTTTGGAATTTGAGAGATATTAATGGCAGAGAAAAGCAAACTTGACAAACGCACTCTTGATTCAAGAAACACTTTCTTCACATAAACAAAACTCTCCTCAGTTTTACAAAAACATCGAGATCTAAATGTGTAATGATCGTGTTTTTTGGGGTGTTTCAGAATATCCCACTTGAATTGACTTGCTGTTCACCATCTACATGTAAGAGAATGGTACCGCAAGAAAAAATTTCCAGGTCATTTCGATTGAAATACTCGCCTTAATGAGATGAAAGATTTCCCTCAACGCTCCTCCTTCCTTGTCTCCACACTCTCAGCTCACACTACAGCACGTTGTCCCATTCTCCACTTAAGCGTTATAGCTAATTTGAGCGTCAAATGCTTTTAAATGATCTCCATTTACTTAGTCAACCGAGCACGAGGTTCACCTGACGCCCCATTTATTTTCGGTATTTTCCTCTTTGATACTCACCTACTACGTGCTTCTGTGTTTCGCAGCAACTTTAGGTTCATTGTTTATTCATGACCCTCATATGTCACTTTTTTCGTTTCGATCTCTAAATTCATATGTTCTCAGCCAAAAATTATAACGGGCATATTTTCTAACGTAACAGAGCGTTAACGGGCGAATGTAAAATTTAATTGATTATTTCTGCATATTCTTACGAGTTTGCTGAAGTTTGAAATACTTATAACTAAGGCATGTTTAAGCCAAATAATCTATTTAGGGATCTGTGATTTCCTTTCTTCTATTTTCTTTCAGATACGCTTCTAAAGCGAGGACTTTCATTGAAAACTATATGGACGACTATCTATACATAAAATGTTTCTCGGATAATCTGCATCTGTATCAAAGCAGATCGGAACCGGAAACTCAGAAATTTGGTAAGTTCATCAAACGACATTTTTTGGGTGAGTATCCTTTTCGTTACTCTCAAAACATTTCGTGTGATTTTTCCGGATTCTTCGCGCATTCGACAGATGTTGTGTGAATTCATGAAAGAAACAAATATGCCTCAAATTCGTTCGTCTGTTGCCCTAAGAAGAGTTTAGCCAACATTCTAAGTTATTTTTTTCAGAATTTCAGATATTAGTCTGACATTTAGCAATAAATTTTATGAATTATCTTAGTTATCTTCAAATAAGCGAATGTCACTTTTTCGTTCAAGTCCGAGAAATTTCGAAATTTAATTTAAAATTCAGAAACCTCAGTATAAAAATGTCTCGAATCTCTATCAATTTATTGACTTATTTTCTTTTATGGAAAAAAATGGCGAAAACGGACGTGCCAATTTAAATTGCGAAAAATCAAGGTATGAAAAATCAGTCGATAAAAAGATAATGAATTCTTTCGCGGCCGTCAAAACTGGTGTTTATAAATTACTAATAATTTGTTTGTCATCAAAAATAATAATGTGTACTTTTTTTTAGAAAACATCAATAATATCCTTGAATTAGAAAATACAAAACATTTTCTGCTTAAACAACTTTGAAATTATTCATTTCCCATGCGTGCTTTTTATGAAAAAAGTAAAATTCCGATTTCTACTAGCATTTTTTTATCCCTCGGCGTACGGTTTGGTTTTGATAATACAGCCAATAATATTAATTGTATTTGCATATTTTACAAATTTTTTTTCAGTATAATAAGCTTTGAACCATGGCTCTAAACATAAACAACATATTCTAGAGACCATATGCGAGCCCATGAATGAACCCAGGGACAATGAAAAAACCTATAGCGCCATGTAGATGCAAAACAAAACGTGAAATAATGACCGTATTGGAAACAAACTTACGCACGCTGTTTTCACGTGACCCTTATTAAGAGACGTATTTCGTATTCGCGGGAGCTGTATGCTGAGGGTTAAATAGAAGATAACACGAATAAACTTCCGATGGATGTTGCTAAAATTTACACTCGTTTAATAAGATGTGATGCTGTACCCAATAGTTTAATACTGATGTTATCGCACTGCTACAATAAAAATTATTGATTTTGAGACAGATTGAGCTTAGCAACATTTCGTGATGCAGAGAATATCTAGCTGATTAGTTTTTCATATAAAATACGCAAGAAGAGTTTTTCAATACAAGAACATGAAATATTTTCACTGATGATCAGGTATCAGAGACATTTACATGGCGGATAAAGGAAGGTCAGAACAAGGCAGAAATCCTCGAAACTTCGAAAATTTGGTCATTTCCTTCTGAGGAATTTAGACGTCGTCCAATATTAGAAAGTCCAGATAAATTAAGTTGGACCAACTCCATAATTTGTAAAAAATTAATGATTGCAAGTGTTACAGTTACAGCCATAGAATCGTATATTTAATAGGAAAAGCCACCTGTTACTCAAAATTCCATTAGAATGCAAAGAAATTCCAAAGCTGAACTGAAAAACATTTTCGGCATCTATCCAGGATTTTTTTCGTTATTCCAAAATTACTTGAAGGATATTTACTAAAATATTGTAAATATAGTTAAATTTGTGAAATTCTAATAATCCAAAAATTGCCAGTGGAGGAACATTTTTAATTACATAAGAGAGAGAAAGAATTATCTAAAAAATTCCAAAATTAACCATATGTTAAAAGCCAGTTTCCTCCATTTTCGAATTAAAGATTTGAAATAGATTCATCAGTTGTAAAATATAAGTTATACAAACACGTAAATTATATTTTTCTTCCACTTTTATGTCAAAAACCAATGAAAAAATTCATTATGCTGTGCAATGAAGAAAACACGTAAATCTGTTTTCTTTGTGAAACGAAAAATTCCTCGTTTCATAAGACGTTCAAGTGAGAGAAAATGAATACGTAATATTCAATCTTCATCCCGATGAACTTGCTTTTCTTACTAATAGTCTAAAATATATTTCATTCTTCTTTAAGTTTATAATCGTGTACTTTTTTCGATAGAATTCAGGGTAAAAGATGGAGATTGGGTTGACTGATACCGTCTGGGAGAAAGCAACATAAAATTATTTTATCCACTGCATCAGTCTCAAGCGTTTATTGGCATCCATTCTCCAAATAGTCCTTTGAATATTGAAATGGATTTACATTCCATAAGACCAAGAATACGATATTGAATTTATGTCCATTAGTTAATTCAGCTGTAAGTATCTGACTCTTTACTTTTTTTGATAGATTTCAACAAAAAAGACAGGCATTTGTTTTCCGTGATTTCTCTGTACCATACGGAAACAGAACCATTTTATCCGCCAGATGAGCCTCAAGTATTTGTTGGTATTCATTCACCGTACGTTCCTATCGATTTCGCGGACTTACACGCCATAAGACCAGGAGAATTACACGACATCTATGTCCAGCTGGCAAGTATACAATTGTTTATTTTTTGTTACAAAGGGTGATTGATAGAAGCCGAATACAATGAGAGAAATATCCTTTCCTCAAATCATGCGGTCTCGGAAACATATATAAGGTTTTTCCTTTCGGTTAGAGGATTTTTCTAAGTTCACGAAGTTTTAAAAATACAGTGTTTTACTGATGTTTTATTTCTGAATTAAATTATTAATACTAATTCTTTTAAGGTTAAACCTCATACCCCCTACCCACCTAATTTCGTTTAACCGGATGTCCGCTTTAACCGGCCGTATTTTTTTATCTTTAAAATGTAAAAAATAGCTAAAAATGAAAAAAAAACACGTGATTCGTTATTTATTATGAGTATCGCACGTATTTTAGACGAGGGGTGGTCCCGGGGTGTCAGCATAAGAGTTGGTGGAGAGTGGAATGCGTCTCAGTAAATGACAGGCAATTTTGACTCTGACAATAGAAGGGCACAGGTATCCCCTACCAAACGATTGTGGTGATTGGTTTAACTCATAATTCTTCAATACAATGAAAAAATAACGCAATATTTTAATTGTGTATTTATTTATAAGACAAATACATCCGAACATTAATCAATTTCACTTCTCCGGTTTAACTGGATTTTCGCTTAACTGGCTTACCCTCGGTTCCATTTAAGCCGGTTAAGAGGGAGGCTACTGTACATGACTTGACATGTCTGTGTTGTGACGGCGTTCTCACATCATTCGGTTTCACACTAACAATAGTGAATGTTCCATTATTATTCAGAACAAATGGAGTGACCCGACAGGATATGTTTATGAAAATGGGTCGCAGCTATCCTCAGCTGCAAAACTGTTATCCACTATTGAATATAAATGGTACAAAGCAATACTGGAAAAGAATCGAAAATTAAATTAAATTTTTAATTATAATTAATTTTGGGTCTAAAATATTGTATAAAATTTCTTTCTGCATTATTATATTGCTTTTAATTTCATAGTCTTGAAGTTTTTACCCAGAGAAATAGCGTTTTCTGTAAAGTTATTTTTCTACAATAAAAGTCTCAAAAATAATTTTATTTTTTTCAAAAGTAAAGACCAAGAAAGAGTAATAAATAACACACATTTTAAAGTGTGAACCAACAACCTTTAGGAAGTGCGATTGGATCATGGGTAGATTTTACTGAAATCTGAAGTCAGAAATGTTTCCGTAAATTTCCACATTTGAAGTTAATTGCATTTACAGATTTCAGAGCATTTCTATTGTAATAATTTTTGGGTGCCGTTCAAATAAGAGACGTTCGAACTTTCCAATCTTTCTTTAGTGAAAGACATAATTACATAAGTAAAGAAGGTGAGTATTACAGCTTATCCACTAAGAAATAAAATCTTATTATAGCTACGCAAGTTGTCTGATTACATTACTTGGCTGGAAAGTAAACAATGCACAGTAGAAGAGCACAGTACAGTAGAGAGTACCACAGAAAACCAAGGAGAGATTCTATACACTATCTCTCAGTTTCTTGACAACAGTATATGGTCCTTCCCAGTTCTGTTGTAACTTGGGACTCAGGCCTCTCCGTCGCTTCGGGTTATACATCCAGACTAAATCTCCCTCCTTAAAATTGTGGCCCGTTCCTCTGGAGTCGTAACGAGTTTTCATTCTTTCGCTGACCACCTTAATTCGCTCTCTTGCAAACGCATGTACGCTTTCCAAACGTGCCTCCAAATTTTTCATGTATTCATTCGGCGAGGAAGGCGTTTCACTCGATTGTCCAAAGAGAATATCACAGGGCAATCGTACCGTTCGACCAAAAAGCATTTCCGTTGGAGTCAACCCTGTCACCTCATGTTCCGCGGTCCTATAGGCCAAGAGAAAGAGTGGCAAATGTATATCCCAATGTGTCTGGTTCCTCGAAACAAACAAAGACAGATGATTTAAAATCGTTAGATTAAATCTCTTGACCATGCCATCGGACTCGGGAAGCAACGCTGTCGTTCGGGTCTTCAAAATTCCCAAAAGTTTGCAAAGCTCAGTAAAGAGGGCAGAAATAAAATCTGTACCTTGATCCGAATGCAATATCATAGGCACGCCATAACATGAAATCCAGCTTCGTACGAGTTCTTCAGCTACAGTCGAGGCTTCCTGGTCTCGAATGGGAATTGCTTCAGGCCACTTGGTAAAAAAGTCCATTAATACTAGGACATATCGATTGCCTTTTGTTGTTACTGGAAAAGGTCCTAGGATATCCAAAGCCATTCTTTCGAATGGTGCGCCCACATTATAGCGTTGCAAGCGACCTTTGTCCTTGTTTTAGTTCCTTTTCGCGCTCCGCAAGCATGGCATTCTCTACACCATTTTTCAACGTCGGCAGGAAGTCGATCCCAATAAAATCGCTCTCATGTTTTGCTTAAAGTCTTCATGACTCCAAAATTCCCTCCACTTGCGCTGTCATGAGTCTCTCGCAGAACCTCCGGAATTCTACTCTTTGGGAGAATTAGTTGCCATCGACAAGATCTTCCATCATCACTCTCCCACCTACGGTATAGAACACCGTCCTTAAGATGTAAGGAGTCTCAAAGAGCCCAGTATCGTTTTGTTGCAGGACTCTCCAGAGCGATTTCTTGCCAAGATGGTCGATCCGCCGAATTTAGTTTCTTCTCTAGAATTGGCTTAATAGCAGGATCTTCTAGCTGCGCCTTTTGGATCCCACATGAAGACCAGAGATCTAAAGATGTCGTTGTTAAAACTTTTACAGAAGTATCTGTCTCTATTCCGAACTTTTTCTCGGCATTAGAGCAATGTTTGCTGGTTTCCCTACAGGGTCTTCGAGACAGGGCATCTGCATTTCCATGAGAGGTCCATTTGCGATGCTGGATTTCAAAATCATACTCCTGAAGTCTTTAGATCCAGCGAGATATCTGGCCTTCAGGTTCCTTAAAATTCAAAAGCCATCTTAAGGAAGCATGATCAGTCTGCAAAAGAAATTTCTGTCCATAGAGATAGTGATGGAAATACTCTATAGATTTAACAATGGCCAGTAATTCTTTATGTGTGACACAATAATTTCTTTCTGGCTTACCCAAGCTCTTGCTGAAGTAAGCGATGACACGTTCCTCGTTCCAATGTTCTGGGATATCACGGCTCCTATTACTTCATTACCAGCATCCGTATCCAAAATGAAATCTTTGTCAGTCCGGGGTTAGGTCAAAATAGGAGAAGATGTCAAAGCCTGCTTTAAACTATTGAAAGATTTCTCACATTCTTCTGTCCAATTAAAATTTGATTTAGCTTCAGTTAATTTATGTAGAGGTCTTGATATTTTGGAGAAATTTTTCACAAAACGACGATAATAGGTGCACAGTCCAAGGAAACTTCTGAGATCGTGTACCGTCTCTGGACGAGGCCCATGAACTACTGCCTTAATTTTCTCTGGATCAGTTTTAACTCCTTATGCTGAAATAACGTGTCCGAGATAAGTAACCTCCTTTTGGAAAAACCTGCATTTCTTGGGACATAATTTTAGGTTGGCTTTTTGTAGCCTCTGGAATACTTTACGAAGGTTATTTAGATGTTCTTCAATTGTTCGCCCTACTATTATAATGTCATTTAGATACACTAAGCAGGCTTCAGACGATAGACCACGTAATACTGTCTCCATCAATCTTTCTAATGTTGAGGGGCGTTACGAAGTCCGAAAGGCATTACCTTAAATTGCCAAAGTCCTTGTCCCGTGGTGAAGGCCGTCTTCTCTCTTTCTTCACGTCGGATCTCAATTGCCAGTATCCACTTTTCAAATCCAGTGTCGTAAACCACTGACTTCCATTCAAAGCGTCCAGGGTGTCGTCTATTCGTGGTAGGGGATAACTGTCCTTCTTCGGAATTTCGTTCAGCTTCCTGTAATCAACACAGAATCGTGTTGATCCATCTTTCTTTTTAACAAGCACAATAGGTGAAGCCCAAGGGCCAGATGATTCCTCAATTATCCCATTGTCAAGCATGTCTTTAACTAGATGATCTGCTTCTTCTTTCCTTGCAAGACGCAAACGCCTTGGATATTGCTTGATCGGTGGATGGTCACTTGTGTTAATTCTATATTGTGTCATATTGCAGTGGCCGATATCAGCGTCACAGGTTGAAAATAAGTTCTGAAATTTCTTAATTAACTTCCTCATTACTCTTCGCTGTTTTTAATTTAGCATTTCAAGACTTTCCAAAATTGACGAAAGATGTTGTGTTTCAGAAAATTCTTGAGGACGAGCGACGATATCCACCACTGGTTCGCAGGTCGCAATAACAGCTCCTTTGTCCAGAATCTTGTGTGTATTATTCAAATTCAGAACTTTAACAGGGATGGCTTCCCTTTCCAAATCAACCAGTGTGGCTGCCACAAGAACACCCTTCTGGGGATCTTGGCTAAGAAAGTCTGTTACAGTATATCTGAACTGTCCAGGATCTTCGGGAATTCCCTGGATAAGACTCTCTGATCTTGCTGGTATTACAGTTCTCTTTTTTGCCAATACGGAGCACGACTTTGAATGCTGTACACTGGCTGAAAACAGAGGAATTTCCTCTCCTCTTATCCGTATCTCGTTCTTCTCCAGATCTACTGTAAAGTTGAATTTTTGAAGGAAATCCAGGTCGAGAATACAGGGATAGGTGATGTCAGCTACGTAAATTCTGTGATGAAATTTTCTCTAGCCACATTCAATGGATGCATCCAGTTTTCCTCGTATTTCAGTTTTTTCACCAGTGTTAGGAGCCGTGTAAATAAGCTGTTTCTTCAATTTTTGTACCAAGTCTATTCTTAAAAGAGTGACGTTTGCACCTGTATCCATCAACATCAAACACTGGATACCACAAATAGATCCTTCCAAGTAGAGTCCATTTTTCTTTCCGCTAAGCGAGGAGACTCTCGGTCCTTCTTCAGGGGCTCTATTCAGAGAAGAGTTTTCCTGGTTCGAAGTAATCGCCTGGCACTCCCTCTGCATGTGCCCCTTCTTGCTGCACTTCCAGCAAGAGACGTTCGGGTTTCGCCGAGGAGTATTATTCCTTCCAGAAACACTACTGTTTAATAATTTGTCAAGCCTGTTGAAGAAGAATTCAAATTTATCATCTCTTTCTCTACTCGTATTATCCTCCGTCTCCCTTGATCTGACGTGTCTGGATGTCTTGGAAACAGTTCTCGCAGCCTCATATTTCATACTATAAGCTAGGGATGATTTCAGATCATTTGCATCCATCAATCTGGTTGAATGTTGCGTGTCTTCGTCTCTGATGGCGTCGACGAAGTACTGAGCTGCTAAACTTTCCCGAACATCCAGAGGACACTCGACGTAGGCCAGGCTCATCAGTCGTTCCACATCGGCAGCCAATTCTTGAAGGCTTTCTCCTGGTTTCTGTCTTCTTGTTTTCAGTTCAGTTCTATAAAATTGCGTCAGATGGCTGTCTCCAAATCTGGATTCCAAAGCCTTCTCGATCGTCGTTTAAGTCTGTCAACTTATCTGCTGGAATTCCTTGAAGAACCTCCGCCGCTGATCCTCGGAGCGATGCCACAAGTTGACTGGCTTTCACAAAATCCGTCCATCCATTTGTAGAGCTGACGACGTCGAACTGAGTCTTGAAGACTGTCCATGATGTTTGCCCGTCAAATGTCAAGGATTTTATAGTTGGTCTGAGATGCTGGACTTGCCGAGAAACTGAATGGTCTATCCTCGAGTTCACTGAGCCTCCTCTCAATCTCGCCGATCTTCCCTTCAACTTTGTGCTCCACTTCCTCAATCTTCCCTTTAGCTTCGCTCTTCACGTCCTCGACCTTCATTTGAACTTTTTCCTCTACTTCATCAATCTTTCTCTGGACCTCACCCTTTACTTCGTCAATCAATCCTTTCATTTCCTTTTGCCCTTTCTGCATTCTCTCTTCTCCGGATCGCATCTCTTTCTGCCCAGCTTCCATTTTCTGCTCCAATCCGGCTTATCCAGCTTCCAGTTTCTGTTCCAATCCGGCCTGTCCAACTTCCATTTTCTGTTCCAATCCAGCCTGTGCAACCCTCATCTCTTCCTGTCCAGCCTTCATCTCTGCCATCATGGCAAACAGCTTTTCAAATTGTTTGTCCATCGATCTGGTCAAAGGTCCGGTCTCTGTCATTCACAGGAAAATTAAAAAGACCCCACTTCTGACACCAAATGTGACAAAACTGTCTTGTGGGTGTACGTGAATGCAATCCAATAAGCAGGGCTTAAAAAAGTAAAGCTCTTTATTTTACAAACATTCTAGGAAAAGAAATGTAGCACAAGTATTACACAGCACTAGTAAGAATTCACAACAGAGACTATCATTAAATCTCAATACAGCGCTCAAAGGTTTCTCATTAAATCACCAGCTTGCTTGCTGATCAAAATCCAACTGAGTCTTCTTGACTCGAGAGCTTGCCTTTATACTTTTCAACAGGAAGTGACTTCATTATGTAAGAAGTGACGTAATTTGTAGAAAGTTCATGAAACCAGTAGAAATAGGTGGAAAGTTTGAGGTCCTTCTAGAAAATTCCCTTTGTCGCCACGTCGCCAAAATGGTCGCCAAATTTCTCCCCAAGTTTGTCGCCAAGTCTAGCATCTCAGGGAAATGACTTTATAGCTTTGTAAAAATATGCTAGTATTTCCTTAACCGTTGATGCCTCGGACACGGCCATCGGAGGAGTTCTACAACAAAGCTCTTCGAACGGCTATCAACCACTTGCATTTTTCTCAAGAAAACTATCGACGGCGGAAAAAAAAGTACTGTGCTTATGACAGAGAACTACTTGCAGTGTACACATCCATTAGGCATTTTCGTCACATGCTGGAAGGACGTCAGTTTATAATTTTTACAGACCACAAGCCTCTCGTCTATGCTTTCCGACAAAAGCCGGAGAAAGCAAGCCCTAGACAACTCAGACACCTTGATTACATTGGTCAATTTTCGACCAACATCCAATACATTAAAGGAGAAGAAAATGTTGTTGCGGATACTCTATCAAGGATTGCAACTATCGATATACCATTTCCTATTGACTACAACAAGATGCCGGAGGAGCAAACAACTGATGCAGAGTTGCAGGAATTACTATCTTATCCTGACAAGACTAATCTAAAACTCCAACCCATGTATTATCAGGATTCGAATCTATATTGTGACACTTCTTTAGGGATTCTTCGACCATTCGTGCCTAGAAGTTTCCGCAAGATCATTTTCAACTCATTTCATGGAATATCTCATCCCGGAATCAGATCTACACAGAGGCTTCTGGGCACAAAAGTTGTTTGGCCTTTCATGAAGAAAGATATCGCAATGTGGGCAAAATCCTACTTAGAATGCCAGCGCAATAAAATCTCAAGGCACATAAGATCACCTCTAGGATCTATTCAACTTCCTTCTGCAAGATTCGAACACATCCACGTTGATATTGTAGGAAGACTGCCACCTTCGAGAGGATATTCATACTGCCTCACTTGCATCGATCGCTTTACAAGATGGCCCGAAGCTTTTCCAATCCAAGACATCACTGCAGAAACAGTTGCCCGTACGTTATACGAAAATTGGATTTGCCGCTTTGGAGCCCCATCAAAGATAACAACTGACCAAGGAAAGCAGTTTGAATCCCATCTATTCAAGTCCTTAGCTGCACTTTTGGGAACTGAAATCATTCGGACCTCACCATATCGACCCTCCTCAAATGGAATTATCGAGCGGATTCACCGAAATCTAAAGTCCTCAATAAGATGCCACGCAGACCAAGGATGGGCGGATGCACTTCCTACGGTATTAATGGGATGGAGAGCAACTTACAGAGAAGACCTCGAAGCTACTCCTGCACAACTAACTTACGGAACTAACATCAGGTTGCCGGGTGAATTTTTCGTGGAAAGCAAATCCAGGATTTACCAGACGACTTTTGTTGGTAAACTACAAAACATTATGCACAAGCTCAGACCAGTTCCGGCATCATCGCACAACTGTGAAAATGTTTTTATTCATAAAAATCTACCCAATTTATCTCATGTTTTTGTTCGGCACGACGGAGTTCGCCGTAGCCTACAATCGCCATATCAAGGACCCTACAAAGTTTTGTCGAAGTCAGACAAACTTTTCAAGTTGCTTATTAATGGAAAATCATCTTTTATCAGTGTCGATCGACTGAAGCCATCATTCCTCGCATCGGAAGATGAGCCACCGCCAGCGGTAGGTAAGAAGCACGAACCAGTAACAACAACCACTAGGTTTGGCAGAAAGGTTCGCTTTCGAATTGATCCAAAAAATCTACGTTGCAACAGGAGGGGGAGTCCCTGTAGCGGTACTACAAAGTGAAACTAAAAACTGACATTTGCCACGAGGTTCAAATCAAATTGACAGTGCCGCTTTGTGGTTATTTTTGATCTCGGAAAGTATGCAAATCAGCAACTACATCTTAAGGATGGTGATCTTTACCGCAAGTGGGAAAGTGATGATGGAAGCTCCTGTAGACGGCAACTAATTCTCCCAAAGAGTTGACTTTCAGAAGTTCTGCGAGAGACTCATGATAGCGAAAGAGGAAGGCATTTTGGAGTTATGAAAACTTTAAGTAAAACACGAGAGCGATTTTACTGGGATCGACTTCATTCCGACGTTGGAAAATGGTTTAGAGAATACCACGCTTGCGGAGCCCTATAAGGACCTATACAACGTCTAAAGGTCAATCGCAGCGCTATAATGTGGGAGCACCATTCGAAAGAATGGCGTTGGATATCCTAGGACCTTCTTGAGTAACAACAAAAAGTGATCGATATGTCCTAGTATTAATGGACTATTTTACCAAGTGGCCTGAAGCAATTCTCATTCCAGATCAGGAAGCCTCGACTGTGGCTGAAGAACTCGTACGAAGCTGGATTTCATGTCATGGCGTTCCTATGATATTGCATTCGGATCTAGGTACGAATTTTAACTTCTGCCCTCTTTACTAAGCTTTGTAAGCTTTTGGGAATTCTGAAAACCCGAACGACCGCGTTACATCCCGAGTCCGATGGCATGATCGAGAAATTTAATCGAGCTATTTTAAATCATCTGTCTTTATTTGTTTCGAGGAATAAGACAGATTAGGATACACATTTGCCACTCTTTCTCTTGGAGTATAGGAGTGCGGAAAATGAGGTGACCGGATTGACTCCAGCGAAAATACTGTTTGACCGAACGCTACGATTGCCCTGCGATATTCTCTTTGGAAGACCGGGTAAAACGCCTTCCTCGCCGACTGAATACATGAAAAATTTGGAGGCACGTTTGGAAAGCGTACATGCGTTTGCAAGAGAGCGAATTAAGGTGGTTAGCGAACGAATGAAAACTCGTTACGACTCCAGAGGAACGGACCACCATTTTAAGGAGGGAGATTTAGTCTGGATGTATAACCCGAAGCGACGGAGAGGCATGAGTCCCAAGTTACAACAGAACTGGGAAGGACCGTATATTGTTGTCAAGAAATTGAACGATGTTGTCTCACCCAGAATTTTAGCATCAAATTTACCTTTTAATAATTTAGCATTTTCATTTAAAATTTCAATATGTTTACAAAATAGTATCAATTTATCAACATACACTAATAAAGAACATTTACACATGAGAATAGACTCAGTTACACCACTTTAATTTAGGAAAACAAATACTTTTTGAAGTTGTATCTAACTGTTCATTCCACTTACGTCCACTTTTCTTTAACTCTCAGAGCCCTGCTAATGTGAGAATTGCAGTGCCTCAGAGGTCTGTGTAGCTCTTTGTTCAGTGTGGTATGTTTATTCTTCAAGGCTACTTTACAATAATTATAGAAATATATTCATGAAATAAAACGGTAATATGTAGAATATTTATATATACAATATTATATATACAATAAAAAGTTTTATATATACAATAAAAAATATTTTAAAAGAGTAATTTCAATTGGTAAAAACCAGCAG
Organism: Araneus ventricosus; assembly: GCA_013235015.1. Classification (NCBI taxonomy): domain Eukaryota; kingdom Metazoa; phylum Arthropoda; class Arachnida; order Araneae; family Araneidae; genus Araneus; species Araneus ventricosus. Next base: position 66,893 of record BGPR01002116.1, read on the forward strand.
AAGCGATTGCTGAAACAATCAAAGATTCAAGACTCCTGTTAAATGCCAAAAACTGTGTAAATATTTCAATAGGTGTATCAGGAATAATGTATCAGGAATAACTGACTACCACAGACTTATCAATAGGACATGTGCTATCCATGAAAAATGGAACGAATGATTATTATCAGATCTGTTATGGTGTTTTCAATCTGATACAACGTGTGGACAAAACATTTTCTATTCATTATTAACATGAAAATAAATTATGTATTAAATTTGATACAGCATGTATTGAAGGTTTATTGGAATTTTATAACATCAAACAGTTTTTTAACTTTATTATGTCTAGAGTTATTTCTACCCTCGAACATTAAAATAACCACTCATGCTTAGGAGAAAGAGGAACACCTATTGCCTCCTCCTTACCAGACGGACTGCAGCTACAACGGACCCTCGAAGGATGACAAAGAGTCCACCAATCCCAACTCCTATGAGGTAAATCCTTTTCAAGTAGCAGTTTTCACACAGAATGTAGTTCATGCATTGTTCCAAGGAAGAAGACATTTCGCGGAGATACTCCACTGCCGCTCTAAAAAGTTGTAACTTATTTTAGCGTGATAAAGTTCTCATATCAATTTATTATTAAATACAATTGGTATAGTTTTCAATATGAATGGTGCGATCAGGTTCCCAGCAACGAAAATGAAACATCTTATCATAATTTCTAGTAGTAAGTGCTCTATGTCAAGGATTAATATGCAAAAAATCACGCATCCAATAATATTAAAAATGAATAATGTTTCTCAAGAAAAAAATATATAACAAATTTTAATCTTAAATCTTGCCTAAAAATCATCGCCTACGTGTCTGGTTAATATATATATATATATATATATATATTCTATGCTTTTTTTTATTGTATGTAATGGATGCTTACATTTTATAGACAGATTACCTCGCATTATACAGGCTGTCTACTTTAATCGAGGCCCATTAGCTTATTTCTAAACCGTTAGAGATCGACATACAAGTACTACCGATTGGAAAAGTGCATTAAATGGCGTAAAGAAGAGTATCTTATGTTGCTTGAGCGACTAAACACATAACTGAAAAATTCCATCTTTAGCAAAAGTATGTAAAATTTGGAATTACCAAATTTTTATACACTCTTCCGGTCCAATCATTCAAATTTGTTAACTTTTTTAAATACTAATATTTCATACAGAAATTGTCCACTCTTCTGCGAATAAAACTGACCGATTTACGGAGATTTGAATATAGGTGACTCGACCACTTCAACCCATTTCAAATGCCGCCTCCAAGAAGATCCTCCAATCAAAGCGCAGAGCTTCCTCGACGCTTCAGCTGATTCGTTTAAAATTATGCAATATAAAGCGTCATAACTTGGTCAGATTTATTCGCATAAAAATGTAACACTCTTTGTTTAATATATTAGTGTGAAGAGTATTTTACTAAATATGACCAATAGGATCTTTGCGGGTATAAATTTCAGACTCCATAAATTTCTCGGCTGTTTATTTATTACCTGAGACAACATAAAATATAAATCTTTACATCATTTAAAGCTTTTTTCGAAATTGGAAGTAAATTCCTATCTCTAACGGTTTAGAAATAAGCTATTGGCCCATGTCTCGAGTGGCCACCTTGCATAAGAATGCTTTTGGAACCTATCTCAAAACACGCAATTCATGTAATTTTCTTTTTCTGGAGTATGGGAAGAATTTGACCCTTCAGATCTTCAGATGTCCGAGAAGTTTAATTCTGTGATCCCGCCTGTCTTTCCACCATTCCGTGTGTTTGTGAACGCGACAGCTCAAAAACGAAATGAACTTAAATTCCAATCAGATACGTCATATATTTAGACCCTTGAATATTTCTCAACTCATTTGATGAAACACAGTTCATTTATAATATAAAACAGAAAATGCCAGTGTGTTGCCTGCACAAGAACTCCTCCTGAACGCTGAACGGTAGTGATATGAAATTTGTACGCGACATTCTGAGGTACATATCTATGTAAACTGAGTTATTTTCAATATTCAGAATTAATTAGCATTTAAGTTGTTTAATTAAATAACGAAAATTAAGCCGTCTTAAGCCTAATTTTTAAGCGTTTTTCGCCAATAACTTCTGAAATATATATTGAACGGCAATTATCTCTACATCATTTTAAAGAGCAAACAATTATCGTTTGAATGATAGTTATTTCATTGTAGTAGAATGTTTTCTCTAATTGTAAATAAAGTTTCAAAATGCAATTTTAACGCAATTTTAAACAATACTATATTAAATTCAAGCTAATTTACTATTTATCAAATCCTTCATTCACGTGCATTTGCCACTGTTAAAGTTATTATAAGAAAATATTGTTTTCTTCGGATATTTTTATTTCCAAGGCAGACTTTTCATTTCCGGTATGATGTCGTAGCACGTACCTCTTTTAATATGGTTGCACATTAATCCAACTAAAGTGCAATGGGATTAATTGCTCTTTCTATGAGATGATTTGTTTGATTTTCAAAATTTTTAAATGTTATTTATGAGTGTGTTAAGTCTTTCGAGGTTACTTAGTCCGGTTCCTATCGAAGTGAGCAGAACTAGGACGGAAACAAAAGTGTTTTACTGGTCTATCTCTTACAGGAAGTCTTCCTAAATGATGAATAATATCGAAATAAAATTTTCGCATGCCATTCTGGGATCCATTTCTATATCCATTCTGCATTTTTCAAAAATTATTATCTCTTAAAATATTCATTTAAATAACAAAAAAATTAATTAATTTCGGCGATAACTTTTGAATTTTCATAAATAATCCGAAATTCATTTTAAATACAATCGGCAAAAATTATTTCTATTATTGTAATTAATTTCAAAACCATTTTTTTTTTATCAAATCCTTCATTTCCATGATTTTTCCACTGCTAAAGTTATGATAAAAATATTACAATTGTTGAATATTTACAGAAAGACAAATATTTTGCTTCCGCTTTCATTCTGTAGCACTTGCAAAATAACACATCTTTCGATTCGTGTGCACAGTAAATAATGTTAGTTATTTACTCTCTTTATACGATGCTTCATTTAATTTTTGTAAATATTTAAATGATCCTAATGAGCGTTTACAATAATTCAAGATTAAGTCCTGTTTCTACTGGAGGGATAGGACCTAAGGAGAAAAATTAAGAACCCTATGCGGTGTTTTTCGGTCAGTCACACAAGCACTAATAAGAAGAGAATTGTTATCCGAATAATGACAATAGAAACCAAGATAGGAAAGAGCTTTTGTTATCCCCGTAGCAATTATGGGGAGGGATAATGGACTGCCAGGGGCTGCTAGATTTGTACCAGGTGGTTCAAATTATGGACAGAAAAAGAAGTGAACAGTGGCGGCTTGTGCTATGGAATCTGGGGTGCTGTAACTCTTAATACTTGTTTAATCCATCATCCTGTAACCCATAATCAGTGATATTCGTGCCAATTACATTTTTTGGCTTTTTTCCTTAGCTTTGAGTAGTTTTATTATTAACTAGCGGAGTACAACGGCTAGTTAAAAGCTGCAGCATTTCAAGATTGCATAGCAGGAGCCGCCACTGAGAGAAGGGCTTAAGTACTGTATGAGAGGGTCAGACAACACTGGGGAACGGACGGAAAATTAACCAAAGACGCGACTGCAAAAAATAGTTTTATTAATTTTAAAGTCTTATAATTACTTAGATTTAGAATTTTCTTCATCAAGGGCTACACCGGATATGTCAGCTAGTTAATTTATAAAAATACGAATTAACAGATTCAATTTCCGGAATCCCACGTTTCAGATGTGCCTGGAGTTGTGCAGATCTGAATTTTCGAAAGCATTATACGGCTGTGACTGGGGAATGACGATGGTTTCTTCAGTACGTGATCTGTGCATCCCCGGAAGTAAGTAAATTGCCAATTTCAACTTAAATCTGTAAATCATTTATACATACAACCTGAATGTTCCACTTTAATTACTTAAAAAAACTCAAAATAATGTGTGTGCGTGAGAAAAATGTAGCATTTCATGACAAAGGTTTAACTCAATGTAAATAGAATTTACAACATACTGATAAAAGCGTAAAAAATACTCCGAGTGTTATTATTTTATTATAAAACATTGCTTTCTGCTGACAGTTTTGTAGTTTTTCTGAATTTTCAAAAGTTCTGGATGGGTCACTGGTTAGCGGGGCAACTTGGGACCAAATTTGAATTCTTTTCTAAAATACTGAAGACGTTAATTTCTGAACCTTTCCTCCCCAAAACAACAGTCAAATCACCTGATACACTAGCGCAATATAGAAAAAAGTTTATTTATGAGAGGAAGAAACATTATTGCTTACAGCTGGGGACGTTACTCGGTTTAGATTTTTTCTGGTGAGTGAAATTTCAATTTTTTACGATAGAAATACCTTGCTCATATTTAAAATTACACAAAGAAGATTTAGTTTCTTTTTAATTTCCTTGCTTCTTTTGGCATTCAAAAAGCTATAAAAGTACTCCCATTTTCTTGCTGTCCTAAATTGATTTGGGGAACTGGGTACAGGTAGGTCACAGTTGCCTCATATAGTAAACCAGTTACCCCAAGTTATTACGTTCATGCATTTTGTATAACTGTGTCTTCAGAACATCGCTGTTTTGCCAAACTTGCAATACAAATTCCGATAGAAAATTTGTCCATCTGATATTACCGAAATTAGTCGCGTTAAAAATAAAGAAACGAGTTTCTTCCTTGCAACTTGTTTTCCAGCATTCTTCATTATGTTATGCTCTTTTCATTTCGCAGCTGAAAAAAACAATTCAAATTTTAAAATATCTGAAGTTATTTTACAACAATTTTTTATTTACTGCATTTATACACTCGGCCGTTGCGACGGTATTTCAGTTGTGATATAATTACAAATAACTTATAGCACATAATGAAAAGACAGTTTCATGGAGTATATGACTTTGAAAAATTTCTATATTTTTTGTTTCTGACTTTTGAAATGATTATACATGTATTTTGTCATTAATTAGAATTTGAAATTTCATCTAAACTGTGATAACAGGTTTTTAAAGATTTTTAAAAAATTGGAATGGATCATTTCAGATTTTGAGATACCTCATATTTCTGACATGCAACGACGTGAACTGGAAGATAAGCAACTCATCTGCATTCAAAACTGCAAGCAAGGATGTCTGTAAGTTGATTTATCGTCCACAATTGCTCAAAACAATATGTAACACATATTATTGCGCTTCCTCTCAAATTAGGCCTCATGGATGAACTGAAGATATCTAACATTGCTTTGTTGCTACATGAGATTTAAAATTCGATGGAGCCTATTCAGGTGACATCATAATCTCATGATAATGTCATTTAGCATTCAACATTTTCATGTTAGAAACATTTTGTGACATAACCAGTTTATCAATTTCGGATCAAACATTTTCGCATTCATTTTCTTCTTAATGATTATAAAACAAATTTTGCTTGGTATATTATAAGCTAGAACACATTTGCAGGAATATTGAAAAATTTAAAATTTTTTTATAAATTAAACATTAAAACAATATATCGTCGCTTAAAACACAACATCGCTTATCTCAATTTTTTTAATTTCAAAGAGGAACAAAAGACTGAATTTTTCGCAACGAGGAAAGAATATTTCTCAATTTTTTACACATCTTTCAGGAACATGGGACCACATGGTTATTCGTTATTGTTTCTATGATTATTTTCCCATGTTTCTAACATGAAAATTGCATAATTATAATTTGTTTTATAAGTGCACCATAAAGTGCTCTATGGGTTTTCTGTGTGTTAAACACGTGAAATAAACATCTATTTCGCTATGAGATTTTGTAAAAAATTAAGAAATATTCTTTACTCGTTTCGAAGAATTCAGTTGTTTCTTCGTCTTTTAAATTTAAAAAAATTTAGCTAGGCGGCGTTGTTTGTTAAGCGACGATATATAATAATAAGAACAGTACTTATTATATTTCTTTAAGGATGAGAGATGTTATAGCTAATCCGACTATCTTTAAAAAGCACTAAAATAAATCTTAGATTTTAAGTTCTTAGTTTATAAAATTAGGATTTCAATTCACAAAATTAATCATACATTAACGTAAGAAAATGAAACTGCAACGTTCTTGCAGAAAATACCATTTTTGAATTCATATTATTTTAAATGACATTAAAATCTGCGAAGTCTGCAGGAGAGCAATAAATAAATAAAAAAAATTCTTCACACCTGGAGAACCAACATTATTTAACGGTTGCAATAAAAAAATATCACCGGAAGCATTCTCACATCATTCTCTAATGCATGATTTCCCATATGGAGGAACTCATACGTTAGTTTCCTCATGTCTTCTGCATATCAGACGCGATCTGGCTTTTGCATGTCAATGGCAACAAACGCACTACTTTGAATTATTTTACTCTGTAATCGAAATAATCATCATTATAGCATTAATAATAAATTGTACGGACTATGATTTCACGTAAAGATCTTAATAAAATGTAGAAGACGCAAGTGTTCATGATTTTTTTTATATATTGTGTCCTTGGACAGATTCTAATCCTCAATACCCGTAACTGCAAAAATATGCGCATGAATGCCGTAATTGTGATTTGCAAATGTTTTCTAAGTGCGTGAACTGCAAAAGGGTTGATATTCAATATTTTTTTAAGTCCTGTTCAATTTCGTCGTCAGAAATAAGCAATTCCTAATTACTCTCTTATCGCACCACCATAGAATAACCTATAATCTTAACTCCATGTATGCATTTTCAGATAACGCTTTCTGATCGCAGATAAACGATTTTGAAATATTATTCAGCACCGCTTATTCTGTAAATACTCAAATTTCTTATCGATAGGTTTGTTTCCTAACGAATAAATGATGTTTTACTGAGTTTTAATGAATGGAATTCAGTGCAGAAGGGGGATATGCTAACAAACAATTCGGAATTGTGAAAAAGGAAGACAAACATTTTTTAAAAAATATTTTATGCTCTAAAAGCCAACACATGATCAAAAAGCAACGCTGGTCATGAAAAACTCTCATCTGCATGAGTCAACGAAAGACAATTCGGCACATTTGGTGAGATGCGAAAGGTTTGCACGGAGCAGCGGCAAACTCGCCAGGAGAATACTTGAGAATGAAAGTCATGAATACAAAATCCAGATGATATCCAAACACAGACGCGAAAGCCTGCTCGTTCTGCTGAAAATAGTGCACACTCTTTATTAGATTCAGCTCCTTCAACAGAGCTGAAACCACCTGTGCTTCAGAAGGCATCCTTTGATTCTAAGACAAGAAAGGGATTCAATATTTAAACTGAAATTCAAAAACTAAAAATAGTACCAAGACTTGAGTGTAAAATTGCAGCATAGTTTAGGCCGTAAATGCTGAAATAAAGTTACAAATCTCATCGCCCATTCAATGCTCAGAAATTAAGAGAGTGGACAGATTCTTGTTTTTATTATTAAACGCTTTTACAAAGTTCGAAATGTTTCATGTGTGTATGTATGTATGCAAGGTTGGAATTTTGTGATCGATTTTTCACTCACTTCTTGATGCACTAATGTTCTGAAGTTTTGTATATTTATTGGGTCTTTATGACAATGTAATATTTCAATAATTTTAGAGCTCTTTTCAATTAAAAAGTGTTTGAATAAGTTCATTTAAAATTGATTTTAAGATCCCAATATATTTATAATGTTAAATTATGACATGAATTAAAGACTAAAAACTAGAAAATAATAAATAAAAAACATTTAAAAAACGCTTTTACCAATGCAACCTGAACAGTTAGGATGGGACTTATTCCACCAGGGTTCACGGAATGTCCTCGCTGGACTCTGCAGGTCTTCCAGGACAAGGCTCGTCTTCTCGGCTGGAATTTCCGACTCTGTGTTTCTGGAACCACCTTTGAAACTGGCTTTTTTTATTGTCCGAATCCCAAATACTGAATTCGTATTCCTCGCACTTTCCGTTCTGTTGTTACCTTCCTTGAAGTCATAAAGCAAAATTTATTGAATATACTGCTTCGTCACTTCCATTGAAATATTAAAAAAATATTGAAAATCCAATTTCCCTTCAAAATTTGCACTTTGAATAAGAACCTGGTAAATTTACAATCTGCTTTTATAATATGCAGTTTCATTCTCTCACCCTCCTACATTCATTTTACGCAATTGTAGAAACCGCATCATTCAAGGGTTGAAAGCGGATTACAACAAAACAAAAATACTCCGCTTAATCAATATTTTGCTGCTCACACAAATGCTTTCATTTTTTAAAATTTCTGGTAAAACCTTTGTAGTAACGAGAAAAAAATTAAAATTTTATTTTTTTTCCTTCTTTAAATTTCAAGTAAAATTTATTCAAATAGAAAGAAACCTGACAAATATTTTTATGCAGAAGTTTGCTCGAAATCCCTCAGTTTTCATAGATTTCAGTAGAGAATCTATTTAAATACGTTTGTAATTTGTTTTGTTTTGCGTACATTTATTTCCACGTGTTTATTTATAAATAACTCTTGGCACCAATTCTGATTGCAGTAATCCTATAATGTTAGAAAATCTTTTTTTTTTAAATTATAAGCATTTGGTTACTAATAATTCAATGCTTAAGGTTTTCATTTCTTTTTGTAGGAAGCTTCAATATAAGTACATAACACAGAAGAATAAATATGCTTGGGTAAGAAATATGACTTGGAATGACGTCTTTGTTTATCATGTCTTTGATTGTTGGATCTGTTATGCAAATTTTTGGAACATATTAATGCATAGGAAATATACAGAGTACACCTTAAAGCCCTTTACTCCCTTCTTAACTTCAGAATAACTGAAGTTATTGTCGCAATAGTGGGTGTCTAGTAATAGTTAAGTGATTATGCACTACGCGATGGTAAAGATTGCCACGACACCTGGCTGCAAACTATTTAATTAGCGTTCCTATCTCGAAATGAGCATATCATAAGAAAAAACATCACCGAATTTTTATAAAAATAATTTGTGAATATTTATGATGGAAACAGAACGCTTAAAACGCGTATTTCTTTGTTCTCTTTTTCCAACACTGTTAGGTGATGAAACGGAAAAAAATGTAATTATCAAAAAATACCTTTACTGTCGATGATGAAACTGCTCTCGGCAATTTCCTCATACATTTAGACCATTCTTTCAATTTCTCTTTGCAGACTTATTAACAACTTAGTTGACACTATCATTAGTATTTCTGGAAGATCCTGCAATGTTTGTGGGAGGTCGCAGAAACAGCTCTTTCTGGTAAAACCAACTGGGAAAGTCCATTCCGCTCATTTTTATCAGAAAGATAGCAGTTTATTATTTCGTATACGTTTCGTGACTTCACATTTTCTGAAATCGCGAACAAACAATTATGTGTCGTGTTCTATTATTAGTATTAATGTACACAAGGTGTCTTTTTGTAAAAAATCACTGATGCTCTATAACTTCTTAATTAACTTTTCTCTTTATCGTTTTGTTTTCGTGATATTATCGTTATTTCCACAGTTTGTCACCAGATGGCGCTGTAAGCGGTCTCACGGAGTAGCGCCAACACACTTTACTATACTTAGACTGCACGTTTATGACTATAGCTGCAGTCGTTCTGAAGTTAAGAGGGGAGAGGTGTGTAGGACTTTAGTGGGCAGTCTGTATAATATACAAGTTATTTCGCCGTCAGTTATTTTGAATATAAATTTCTTTACTGCAGTTTGTTCTGTTCTAACTTAAGTTTTTGTTTCTCTTCGAACATCGAATATGCTGGTGATAAATGTAAGCGATAGCGCAATTGCTCAGACTGAAGTTGTCGTCCTTAAGAACAGATCAAATTATAATTTAACCTTATATTTTCAATTTTACTAAACTTTCTTTGTTTTATTACTTATTTTCTTTCTGTTCATTTATTTTTTTCTCATCTAAAATGAAAGCAGAACAATTTCATTGTCCAATTAATTTTGCTTCATAAATAGAAATAAACGACAAAAAATAAATAAGATGAGTGAAATTTTGAACATTCATGAGATTTCTTAATTTTGAGAATAAAAAAATTAGAATGGAAGACGCTTATAAACACATCTATGAAAGTATTTTCCCAACTGGTCTTACGTTTTGATGTGCCCTCATATCAAAACTAAATACTAATTCATATGGAATCCAGCCAACTGTGCCAAATCTGCAGAAGGTTCTGTTGGCATGTCATGAGTGTAATTTGCAGAGTAACGCAGATACCAGGCAGTTTTAAAATACAAAAGAGCTTTAATGCACTTTACTGTATAACAAAAAGACATGCTGCTGTCTTGCAGCCCAAACACTCAATGACAGCCATCCATTCAGCTGACCACAGCTACGTCTACTCTCAGACTGACTGAACGAACGATTCATTAAAAACACAAATGAACAATATATATAGATTGTAACAACCAATCAACTTAGACTAGTGCCGTAACTTCGGCTACGTCATGAAAATTAACCAACGAGATGCTTTCATTCAGTGACTGAACCAGTTCATTTGAATTCCAACAGGTTCAGAGTCTCCCAATCTTGCTGGGCGATGAAGAATTTAAATAAATGAAAATTGATAGGTAATTTTGTTACAAAATTGACAATAAGTTTTTCTTATTCGTTTTCAACTAAATCCGGCAAAGGTAGTGGATTCAAAATGCATTTCCGTATTTCTTTATTAGCAACGAAATTCTAATTAGAAAGAACAAATTTACTTCAGATTTTTTATCCTTTTGACACATTCGCCAAGTCAGGGATCTTCGAATGCTCATAACTAAATAAAACTAATACACCGTACATAAATTGACATTTTTCACTGCGCTTCAAAAAGACGCCAATAATTATCAAATTGTCTGCGTCAATAATATTTGTATCGAGATATTCAATTGGCAGAGAAATAATTGACAAAGTCATCAAGATTTGATTAAAGGAAAAAGTCTTTGTATAGAAACAAACCCTAAACTCGAAATTGAAAAGCTGAGCGACTGGACATGTTGAGTGAAAATTAAGAGAATTTGAGAAAACGACCTTTAAAGTTTAGAGGTTACATTATTTAGTTTTCCACTCAATTCTTGCTGTTCCGGTGCTTTAGCGACGAAAAAGCATTAATTTTTTTATGTTTATTGAAATGGCTATAGCTCTTTTAGTCATAGGGAAATTTAATCATCTTTTGCACTTAAGATGTTCTTCCACTGAAAAGTCAAAACACTTTTGTGCTCAGCCGTGGATGAACATGTTGACCGCATGTATCTTTCTTCATCAACGCAACGTTCTGTGATGACTAGAGGTAGATTAAATACATATGCACAATAAAGAATTGGCAAAATTTTATAACTATAAAACTTTATATATTTTCATTACAAACTGAACAAGAAAAATCAAGAGAATTGGATGTTGAAATATCAAAAACACAAAGATCACAAAATAATATGGAAATTTGGAAATTGATAAAAATAAACCTCAAAATAATTAAAGAGTGTAAATGTTTCTGCTGTTCCCTTCTGAATTAATGATTCATTAAAAAATATTTTTTAGGTAAAGGAAACTTGTTCTAAGCAATTTCTGCAATTTTCTTCGCTGCAGTATCAGTTGTCAATGATAGGCACAATAATGATAATCAAAATTGTGTGAATATAAAACTGTACATATTTTCAACACTTTGAACAAGAAAAGTAAGAAAATTGGATGTTGAAGCAGCGTTGAAAGGTCAAAATTAATATATATCTTTGGAGATAATTGAGCAGTATTCTCATTCATGGAAGTGTGAGGTTTCAAATGATCAGAACTTTCATTATCAGAAATACTTCTGTAGCAAGCAAATTTTTTAGGTGTATAATCCTAGAGGTAAGGTTCTTATCATCGTAAACATTATATCAGGCGAATCTATATATATGACGATTATCTTCAAATTCAGATGAAACAATAGAGCTGGATTCGAAGGGTGGAATAAAATCTTCACAATTTGCTTCCATTTCTTAAACATAAAATTATGAAAAGAATAAAATGGAGCTTGTTATGAGTTTATATATTTCTTTCTCTCAAAAAAGTAGTTACGTAAATTTTTATCGCATTTTTTCATAATAATATTCTTCCATTATTGTCATAATAATGTATCGGTTGTCCGAAGACCTTTTCCTGAACTCTTTGTTATTCACTAACATTATCATCATATCTTTTCTGTTCCATTTAACTTGGTTTCCTTCATGTTTGAGAAAATGAGGTTCATAAATTATCTTTTCACTCGCTTACTAATGTGTTTTGAATTTTGTACAATTGTGTGTTCTTGATGACAATACACTATTTTAATATTTTCAGAACTCGGCTACCGATCGATTGCTTAACATTATTAAATTTTCTTTTCATAATTTAAGAAAAATTATATAAAAATTGCTTAACAGTCATAATAATAAATTAGAATTAAAAGCCTAAAAGATAAAAAATAATAAAAATAAGGAAATCTACTTTCTAGAGCTATAATAAGTCTTCAATTTTTTCAAAAATGATTTTTCAAAAAATTTTTAATATTATTATCTTTTAACTCGATTAACTTTCATAAAAAATATTTCTCATTCAACGAAGTTCTCTGTTCAATAATTTTTTGCCATGAGGAATTTCGTGATATTCGTATATGTTTCTTCAAAACATTCTTATCAGTGTCTAGGGAACATGAAAATGAATGCCATGAAGGTATTTAAGTTTTAGTAAAACAAAACTTTACATGGAACAAGACAACTTAAAAAAAGTGGGTAAAACAAAAAGCAAAAACACAAAAGTTATAATAGCTAAACAAGCTAATTTAAGTGATCAGTGAAAAGATTTTAAAGTAAAAAAATTGTCTTTACTGGTAGAACTTCATATAATCAATAACATCGGCAATGATAGAATAAACCACTATTGAAAAAAGAATTACGAGCTTCAAATTATCTTTATCTTGCCGGCTAATTTCTCTTTTCTTCGTGACACAATGCAGTTCAGCGTAATGCAAGACTCGCACTGATAACCAGTTAGAATATTTGTATAACAATTACTGCGAAAACTTCATTTAAAAGCAAACGAATTCCATATTCAAATTATCTTGTCACGATTTTCGTTTGCATTAATATTATTTCCCGAGCTGAAAACGATTCGGCTTCAACCGAAGGAGTTGTTATTTTACTCTAATTTAACAGGTTTCGTATGGAAGAAGATGTTAAGCGCCCTTAAAATGTTCTTCCACACGAAAAAACACGGAAACTGTGCACTTAACATGTTCATCCACTGAAAACTTCCTTTGTTTTCACTTAACAGATTTAATCAACTTCCTATATTTAAACTAGACTTCAATATGTTATTTTGCTCAATTATCAGAATTTTTCAAATATGTCACTTAACATGTTCATCACTGCGCTCTTTAATTGTGATCTACAAGGGCGACATGCGATAGCTCCAAGAGCAGTTTAGAAACTGTAATACTGGACATTCGTTTCCAATTCCTCTAACAGGGAGATCTGTGTCTCCACCATCAAAGCTCTTCCTTTATAAATCGACATCACTACAGAGACTCAATTTATTATGAGTATGTGCAGCATTTCGCTCTACAGTTCCTCCAAATAATTCATGCAACTAATCTTCCCTGCTTGATTCTAGGCGATCAAACAAGCTGTTTGAAATATCTCTTCACTTTCTGTTAAATAAAGCGGATTGATAAATATTTCTGCAGTTGAGCTCAGTTACTCAGGAAATGAAAAGTTTTTCTCTTTTAATAATTTACATTCTTGTTTATATAGATTTTCATTCTTGTTTCTTTATGTTACAGATAGGACGTGCACAGTAAGTATTTATTTTTCTGTTTCTTTGGTATCAATTTGCTGACTTTTCTTGCAATCAACTTTTACGCTTCTGTATTTTTTTACTTACACTTTTCAGTCTTAAAAGTGAAATACAATCTATATTAATAAATTTTGCTTAGACCCATGTTTCGAAATATTGAATTTTTTTAAAAAACAGTTCTGTTTAAATATTGGAAGTTTAAGATGTAAAAGTTGCAAGTGATTGCTTTCTGCTTGTTTTGAGTTTCGGCTAATTTTAGCTCACTATTTTAAAATGAAATGTCAGAATTTACTACTAAACATAGCATCGTGTCTTATCGCAGAGGGATACAGACGATTCTCAGCGTGGTTTCAACAAGAATTGCATCTTGGCACATGAGATAGCCTCAGATGAACCTCTTGCAAAAATGGCTGAAAAGCTCACATGCTAACTCAATGTCGACGCAGAGAAAAACAGAATGTGTTTAAATTCATCCGCCATCTCTTCCTGTAGACGGCTTAGCAATTCTCCTACTAATCAACAACAAAATTACAGCAAAATATCATCCGATTCGAAAGCCATATATATATATAATAATAATATAAACTAAAATATAACTTGTTACATATGATCACACAAAGCAAAGTAAACAAAACATATTGAAATGCAATTTAAAAATTAAAATTTATTAATTAAACAAAATTCTAAAATAAAATTTAAAAAATTGAAAGTAATATAGGCTACTAAGAACAAAAGGTAAGTTTAAATATGTAAATGTTAAGTTCAAAATTGACATATTTAAGTTTTCAACAATTAAATTAGCAGCTTGGCTGTGGACAAGATCAGCCAGGTTAAATAAATTTTGATGTAGAATCCATCCCTGTTGCTAAAGTTGTGGAAAAAACAGAAAGGGTAATTTACCCTAAAATGAAAGAATGTAGAATGAAAAAAATATACTAAAACTAACAAATTATCATCGCTATATGGAAAGTATCTATAGTAAATCTATGAAATACATCATTATATTGCACTATTATATTACACTAAGAACAATAAATACATCATTCAATAAAAAATCCATTCTTATTCACTATGAATTATAGAATCAATGTGCTTACTTATCCTTTACCTGCAATCCTCATTTCAATATAAGCCGCCACTTAGCTTGACCTCACAGATTGCCCAAACTAGATTTCTAACTATGATTCAACTTAAATTAACCAAATAATTTAATTTATTTTAATATTAAAGAATTAGTATGATACCTAGATTAAAAATCCCAAAACCAGTTAATTTATATAATCAATTAATAATCTAAATTTTCACAAAATAAAGTATTTGAACAGTTAGAACCCAATCTTGTTTTGAGTAGTTTTTTATTTTATAAATCCTGGCGCCATCTATGTAGTAATTCAGAAATTAGTAAAGGAATAACCAATTTGAAAGAAATTACACAATATAAATAATATAAGAATATATATATATATATATATATATATATAGCTAAATTTTTCAAACAATCAAAACACATGCAACATTTTCAATATGTACACATATTAAACTAATAAATAAATTAAAAAAAAGATAATTTTACCTGATCAATAATCATACAAATAAAATACAAAAGATAGTTAAATTATATACTAATGTATTGATTATTATTACTATGAAAAAGACAACCCAGAATTGGAATTCTATATATATATATATATATCAAAACCAACATATGAACACAAGATAAAAACTCAAAAACAGTAAAAAAAAGACAAAATGGCTAATTATATATATATATATAGTTATATATTTTTAAACCATTAAAACTCAAATAACATTTTCATCATATACACCTATTAAATCTTCTTTTAAAATTAAATATAATAAACTATACAACTAAATATTATTCACACAATGAAATACAGAAAGCTAATAATATTAAAAAATATTACTATGAAAAAGCCAATCCAGATATGGCATTCCAACAATCAAATGCCAATCGACCTGAGGAATCGATTATGTCACATTATTTCGAAATTTGTAGACGCCAACCTTCTGTGAGGGCCAATTGTTGGAGAAAACAACAAATATAGGAGTAAATCTATATGATTTGCTTTTTGGTAGAATTAGTGTTATTGCATATTTTGTTGATTCTTAGAAGTTGATTGATAATTGTGTTTTTGTAGATTTTATATGTGATATTAGATTTCCAAAAAATAAGTTTATTAACGTTAAATTTGAATTCGTTTCTCCTGTCGTGAATGTCGTTTTGGTAGTCTAAGCATAAATCAAGAAAAATCTCTGGAGATTGATTGTTGCTGGTTTTAATTAGTTTGTGTACTTATGGGTAGATGGTATTGCTAATAGAGCTGAAGTCTTGAAAATTTATTTATTGGAATACTTGTGAAAAGATCTTGAAAGTTGCAGGTTTCTATTGTCTCAATTTTGTTTTGATTAAGGAATTCAGTTACTTGTTTTTGATAATCCATGTAAAATTTTCTTGCTCAGTATTACTTAGGATGATATTTTTTTTAAAAAAAATGACTCCAGGTTTGTTCATGGAGGTATTAGTGCCGCAGGTGATGTGTCTGAATTTAACTGGCTATTTATGAAATTTTGGATCGATAACAATGTATGGTAGATTATTATTTGCATTATGGCATTTAATTGTTTTTGTTAAGAGATGAAAACTTTCTTAATGGTGATAATATTTGATTTATTGAGTTTATAAGTTTCTGAGGATTATAATTCCATGTCTGAAATTTCGAGATAGAACTTTTTGCATATAATTGCCCAGTTGCTGTCCTCTTTATCAATAGGAGTTATGATGAATTGTTCTTGCAGAGCTTGGATATTATCCTTGATATTTCAGTCGATGTATTGTGTTTTATGAACTGTTTAAAGTCGAAGCATATTGATCGTTTCCATTCGGCGAAGAATTGCGCTAGTATATCGAATTTGGCGGCACGTTTTAGACAAAAGTTGTGCAAATCATTAAGAAAACTTTTGAAAATGTTATTTATGAAGATCTTGAAAATAGGACGGAATTTTGTACCTTTGATCATTAGTTACCTTAGGTCTTTATTGTCAATAATATTTAGGTTACCGGTTAAAATATTTTTATGGAAGGGATATATGTATTTATTATATTCTTCTCTATTTCAAAGGCATTGAATGTTATTTCTATTCGTGCTAACGTCTTTACAAAAGGAATTGTAGTTGCAGATTTTTCTACCGATATTTGTATCATATTTAAAGCATTTATTGACTTCTATATTTTTGAATGGAAAAGTATCCTTAAATTCTTGGAGTACTGCATTGAATTTAAATTGGTCGTAAATTATATTTTTAAAGTTGATAGTCATGTAAATTATTGCTTTTTCTGGATGTTTCTTCTGCGATTTGGCAATTCTTGCTTTATATAGATCATTAATATGAAAGAGAAAGTGTTGATTGTATGTTTTGTAGTTATGCAGAATATTTTCGAGAATCTTGCAGAATTTTTTTCCAGTGGAGAAAATAAAGTTTTTTACCTGTCTATAATTAAATTTATGATTAAAATCGTCTTTAATTCCTTTTAGTTCTTAATGTATTAGATTATAAATATCTCCATTAGATAATTTATTTAAATCCTTTCTATTTTTCCACTACCCCACAACCTCTTTTGTTATTGCTTCTGCAAGTGCTAAGAAGTTGTGATGTAGTGCAGTTTTGAATATTCATTATTGTATTTTGGAAAATATCATTTAGTCCATATGGAACAATAGTTTTTAGTTTTAGCATGTAGAAATTTTCCTTCTCTAATCTGGTTATTTTATCTCGGATAATGTCAAGAAAATAAAGTAAAATATTACTAAAATCGTGCTTATGGAAATGATTAAATTCTATGTTAAATTTTTCTGTGTTTCTATACAGTTTAATATCGGAGCGGTGTGCATTAATCCTTAAATTAAATGAATTGCTGTCCCACGTAACCCTTTTCGCAAATGCAACATTTTAGATAGTTAATTATATTAAAACTCTTGCATCCATATTTAATTGTGTTATCAGACGAGTTGAGACTTTTGTCAAAGAAGGGGCAAGTTTTGCATCTAGAATCATTCAATTGTTTTACTTTAAAACCAAAAGAATTACTTGCATAAACATAGCTGAAATTATTAGAAGCAAATAGTATATCGGGGTTGCATGATATCGATCCAAGGTGGCCCCCGAAGCAACTGAGTACCGAGTGTGTGTTTATATATATATATATATATATATATATATATATATATAATGTATATATATATAGAGAGAGAGGGTGATTAAAAAAACATGGCAAGACTTTAAGAGTAGGTCAGGCATACGATAAGCATCAATAATCACATTGGAACATGAAATTGGAGTTCGAGAAAAATTCGTATAGCTTTTGGGGAGATATTCGAAAAAATGCGCATTATCAACTTTCTATGAAACAGCTGGTTGTACTTGTTTGTGCCTAACCAAATTTAAGGTTAGTTTAGGAATACAGAATTAAATTTCGAAATTTTTTGAATATCTCCCGTACGGTTGGATGTCTCGAACTTCACCTACATAAAAAATAGGTTTTAATTCAAAATTTATATTGAAGATTCAGTTAAGAGTGTATTTAGGGGACCAACCAGAAATTGATAAAGTCGAAAGAGATTTGGGCTCTAACCGCTTAAGAGAAAACTAATAATGGTTTGCAACTTTCATCAATTCTTTTGTGTTATGTTCTCAATATCTACATGCATTTTTGTAAAAATAGCACGACTATTTGGAAAGATATAAAGGTCTCATTAAAAAATCCGAAATTTTCCTCATGTTTTTTACTTATAACTTGCAGAATTTTCCACCAAATAATGCGAAACTAACGGAAAAGTTGACAATTTGTTAGATAAGTATCATATGAAAATGTGAAGTGAATACAGTGATAGTTAAAGAAGATCTGTGCATTTGTGGTAAATAATTTTTACTGTGGATGAAGAAAAGGTAGCGCAAACTTTCTTTCACAGCTTCAAAGCCAGATACTTAAGACATCCCATATAAAATATTCAGTTCAATAGCATTAATATTTAGAATGATATTGGCATTTTGGCTAGCGCTGTTTTAGTTTAAATGCCATCTTCTCCCTTCCAGATGGCGTTTGCGCACCAATCTTTGTATCTGATTCTGGATGCCGTATAAAAAGCGATATAAAGTAATATAAATAAAGATTTGCTGATCATTTAAAATAAATTTTAATGTTACTTACCGACAATGAGAATAATTAGCTGTTAATTTCATTTCCCGAAACATATTCATTAAATCACAATTTCATTTCGAAGTTCCACCCACTGGTGTAGGAAGGAAGAGTGAAGAGTGGGTAGCCAGTGGTCATCTGAACGCTGTTCAAAATTACGGGTCTGTCCCAAAACGGGGTGCTGATAAACAGATGCGACGAATGGGAGGAGAGAGCAAGAAATTTATAGACATCTAAAACTGCACGGGAGTAAAGGGGTAGACGACAGAATATTAAAATTTAGTTACGAAACTAGCTAGCCAACGTGGACACAAACGATTTTTTATAATTCCTAGTTTTGGCCAGCTAAATTGAAATAAAAATGTAATTTTTTCCAGTAAAAGGTAGGGAGATATTCTCCCTCCCGTCTCACTGACTCCCCGCCACTGTTAATAAAACCTATCTAAACTAAACTAAACTTGGAAGTAGACATTGGAAAATTTTAACTTCGTAAATACTCTTCTTGTTGCTTCAAAACGGATCGTTAATAGTATAAAATTAACTAACTAATTGCCTTACGCAATGAACGTCATTTAAGGTTAAGCGAATTGATTCCAGATATCACACATTTACTAAGTTGTGATATGACTAGCTGCGTTTTAAAATAAATATAATATCTTAGTTTGGCAAATGAACTTCTAACAACTATATAAACATGCAGATAAATTAAAAGAGGATATTAATAATTGCCTTTTCTTCATTTGAAGTGAATTTTTATTTCTCTAAGTTAATGAAATTCAGTTCATAAAATTTCTGCTATTTATATTTTGAAACTTTTCAGATTATCAAGCATTAAGTAAACAATTTTTATACTAGAAAATGCATGAATCAAGAGATATTATAAACGATATTTGAGTTCCAAATATATATCTATAGACGTTGAATTAAAATTCTTTCTTTCTTTTTCACAAATATTTATTTTTAAAGTATTTTGGCAATTAATAATTAAATGCAGAAAAATAACTTGTTCTTATATTCATTTAAGTTCCTTTGGATATAGATTATTATTAGCTAAATTCAAATCTTTATGGTAAAAAATAATAAGGTCATCAATGAATCTATAAACTGAATTCAAATTAATAGCGATATTTCGTTCAAAAAAGTGTAGAAAGAAATTGGCAAGTAGATATGAATAACTGGTCACTTGTGGGAGGCATATAACTTTCTGAAAGATATTTTCCTTGTTGAAAATAAAGTTATTATAAATACGCTAATTTTAAAGAACTTTCCAAGATGTTATTGGGATGTTTAGTAGGTAAGTTTTTTTAGGTCGTAGAAATATTTCATTAAGACTTCTTGGAATTTATATAATGGGATGCTTGTGAAGAGATCGTGAAAATCATAGGCAAAGAAGAATCTTATGTCATGCTCAATAAACTTAAAATTCCTAATTAAAAGAAATTATCACAATAAGAAAATATACGATATTTCATAATCAATGTTAGTCTTTTAAGAATGAAACAGTCATCAAGTTAATTAGACAGATTTTGTCCATTATCCCTTTTAAATACATTAATAAATGAAAAGAAAAGAACTTTCATTAAAAGATATAAACGTATTCATATGTTAAGTGAATATTTTATATATGTGTAGTATTTTATATTCAAAAATTAAGTTTCAAAAGGAATTTAAATTCGAATGTCCTTAAATTAAAGTAATCTAGAAAAGAGAAAATTGCCATCCTTTTATTTTTTTTATTTTAAATTCCTTTTATTTGTTTTTTAAAATTAAAAGCGTTTCTTTAGTTAAAAATTTTTAAACTCCTGTAGATTAGTCTAATAAAAATACGTATATATGTATATTCAAGGTTTATAAACGTTCAAATTTATGAACATTAATTGAAACTTATTTTGGAAACACATTTACTCTCTAAATCTGTAAAAAAACAACCAAGAATGATCTGCGAATTTTACGCAGCGTACTTCTGGCCCTTATGTTACGCCGCTAAACGCAACACGTGTTGAAAGACCTGATCTATTCAAACTAAACCTCCCCTGACCATAGGCACTGGCAACCAGACCCGAAGGAAAATATCGGGTCTGACACTTATGAGGGAGTATTCTTTCCCGAGACAGTCTCGTGCCTGACCTAAGGAGGGTTGAAAACGTAATCGAACCACGAAATTGCAAGAGAAAAAATATCCCTTATAGCGGGGCTTACTCGCTATGAAATGAAGTCACACTCAGGAGCGGTCAAGTAAAACGTCTGCACTCGACAGAGTAACAGCAAGAAGTGCGCTTTGAATGATTAGCAGCGAGATTCCAAGAACCCAAAGGGGTAGGAAAGGAATGCTTAACAACAGTAGGGAAATCCAGTTGTTTTCCTGAGGTGACAAGCGTGCTCGAAAATTCTCCGTAAATGTGCGGCTTTCTTAAAGTGAAAGGTAGGGGCTGAAAAGACAACTCGATGGCATGCAAGATGGAGAGAAAAAATGCTTTTGGCCATTTTTGAGTGTAACGAGTTATCCGGAGTAGAATTAAATTTCGTAACGGGTAAAGGAGGGTTATTTTACATTATTCTGTATAAGATATATATATATATATATAAATGTCATGAAAATCAATCAATGTTGACATTAAATAGAAAGACTAGTTTATCGGTAAAACCGTATAGATGCTCATCAGGGGTAAATAAGTGAAACTTATACGAACAGCTAAAAAGTTAGAGAAATCATAGTGCTTTCTGCAAAAAGTGCTAGCATAAAGCTAAAACAATGACCTTCACTCCGAGTATAGACAAAGATAGACAAAGGTCCATGATAGACAAAGAATTCGAATGAAATACCAAATATTAGAAATAATTTTACGTACCTAAGACTGAGGGTGCAACCAACGGGAGACAGGGCAAAGAAATGAACTGAACGCGTCGTGTTGGGTCCGGATATTTACGAAACATCAAGATACTTTCTTTTGTGCCAAGCTGCTAAGATTGAGAAGTTTCGATTAAGATTAAGATACCAATGGAAACAAAGTTGAAAGCGATCTACATTGAGAAAACGATGAAGATTAGATATATGATGATGGAAAACGGAAAATGATAACAAAAGGGCGTATTTAAAAATTAAGGTGAAAAATGTAAGTGTTAAATAATATTTAAATTTGAATTCCAATTATAAACGACTGAAAGATGCGTTTTCGACGAAATAACAATAGGCATGTCTGGCTTGACAGACCCTACCACAATATTAAAACTGCGCCAGCATAGCTCTAATATGCAATCCTTTACTTATATCTTAAAGCCATTAATTAAAGGTTCGTAGAAGGAGGTAGAATTTTATTACTAATAAGGTTATTTATATGGTGCTGAATTTGTTTCTTGTCTGAATTTTTATCGTTGCATGTTTTGTTAATTCTTATGAGTTGATTAATGATAGTGTTTAAGTAAATTTTAAAAGATATATTTGAGTTCCAAAAAATATATCTATTGACATTGAATTTAAACTTGTTTCTTTTGTCATAAGTATCTATTTTTAAAGTATTTTGGCAATCAATTATTAAGTCCAGAAAAATAACTGGTTCTTGATAGCTATTGGTTTGGATTTTAGTTCTGTATTTAATAGTTCAAGATAATCTTCAGAAACCTATAAACAGAATATATCTAATATCATCGCTTTTAAGGAAAAAGTCTTTGCTTTAAACAAAAAAATTGGACGCCACAATGTAAATAACAACATTCCGTATATTGCCATTCATCCTAAGTTCCATAATCAGCCTATTAAATTTAGATGCATTACTTGCGGTACGAATACCTATATGAATAAACCTGGAATAATCTCCTCGAAATATCTCAACATAATCCTAAAGTTTATTGAAGACGAAAATTTTACCCGGATAATTGATACCGAATTCCTAAAAAATAATAAAATAGATAACAATAGAAACCTATGATTTTCAAGATTTCTTTACAAGCGTTGCATTACATGAATTACAAGAAGTTTTAATGAATTATATCTACGACCTAAAAAACTTGCTTAACATCCCAATAACATTCTGAAAAGATCTTAGAAATTACTGTATTTACAAAAACTTTATTTTCAACGATGAAAATATCTCTCATCAAATTAAAGGCATCCAACAAGGGACCAGTTATTCATCTATACTTGCCAATTTATTTCTACACTTTTTTGAACGGAATATCGATATTAATTCGAATTCAGTTTTTATATTCATTGATGACCTTATTATTTTTAACCATAAAGATTTCAATACAACTAATAATAATCTGTATCCAAATGAACTTAAATTAATCCAAACAATACCAAACAATTACCGATAAACTACAGTCTTTCCAATGTAATCTTAACATTGATTGATTTTCATGACATTGATATTTTCCACAAATCTTTTGAAATTGCAGCATTAATGCGCATTCGTTGCGTTTCTGTTTTACATTATTTAAATTATCTTCCCCTTTTGTTTATTTTCTCCCTGTAAGAACTCTCGGCATTTTCTTTCCGAAGATTTTTTTTCTTGACATTTTGTGAATTATGAATGTTTATGTTTATTATGTTGTTTTTACAATTCTCTTATGATTGTTTCTTAATTGTATTATTTGTTATATATATATATATATATATTTGTTTACTTTATTTCTGTATGATTATATACAAATTATATTTGGATTTATATTATATATATATTATATATAGATGTATATTACTTCATAGGTAGATGGCGACACTACATTAAGAATAAAAATGCATCATGTATTAATTAATTATTATTTTTTTATGTACATTTCTAAAATTTTATATATTATTATAATAGGTTAAATTTTATTTAAAGTTAATATTTTTATAGAATTTTATAATAGTATTAAAAGCTTAATTTGAAAATAATATTTTCAGTTTAAATGCGGAACTATCTTTAGAGTTAGTATTCAATCCAATTACTTAATACTATTTTTAACTTTTCAATAGGTATGTTATATAGTTATATTTTTCTCCTTTCTGATCTTGAAAGATTTTAGTACATTTTCCAACAATTGGCTTTCGCAGAGGGAAACGACCCTCTGCGAAATATATATATATATATATATCATGCATTCTATATATACATCGTATGGCCATAGCTAATAGTAATGAAATTATTAAAAAGCAAATTAAAAAAGATATTGAGAAATTTATTTTAAGCATGGCAATTAAATATAGTCTGCCATTAGAGGCATTTAATGAATTTAGACAAAAAACTTTATTAGATCTTTTTAACTATAATTTTAAATCTAATGATTATATTAGATATCCTGATATTAAAAAACAAATTAAAGAGTTGCAAACAGAATTTGTAATAGTATATATAGACAAAGTGCCCAGTAATTTTGCTATAATATGTAAATATTTTTACAAAAAAATATTTAATGATCATATTATTAACAGCGATATATATAAAGAGACAAAATTTGGTGACAGAGAAATTTCTAATAGAATTCATGCCTTCCATAATAAACTGGGAATTAATTATATTAAAAAAGATTATCCTCACATCTTTCTTACTCCAAAATTTCACAAGAGTTCTCTTAAATTTAGAAGCGTTGCTAATGGCTGCAATACTTATATCACAAAATCTGGCAAACTCTTGCAAAAATACATACAGACAGTGATGGAGATTTTAAATAAGCAAAAAGATACAATTATAGTAAATAATAGTGTAGAGATATTAAATGTGATTAAAGATGTAGTGTATATACATATGACTTCCAAGATTTATTTAATAGTACAGAGATTAAAGATTTGATAAATACCTTAGTAAATATACATAAAGATTTTGATCTTAAAAAGATATTAGCATTAATAATTTTAAAAATCTTATTAATCTTGTTCTAAAAGTAAATGATATCTTTTTTGATAATAGGATTTTCCATAAAATTAAAGGATTACCTCAAGGAGGTCCAGCTAGTAATAGTTTAGCAAATATTTACCTACTTTACTATGAGAAAGACTTTACTAATTATAGCCACAGTATATTTTTCCGTTATATAGATGATTTGATATTATTCAATAAAGAAATAGACCTTAAGCCACATATTAATTTCTATCCTGATTATTTAAAACTTATAAAAACTAATGACAATGAATTAGCTGCAGAATTTCTAGGTCTAGATATAAAAATTATAGATAATACAATAGTAACAGATATCTTTGATAAAAGAAATGCATTTAATTTTCAAATTAATAAATTTCCTTATTGGGATAGTAATTTTAGCATTTCTTTGTTCAAGAATTTAGTGAAAAATTTTATAATTAGAAATAATAATTTAGTAACAGGCAATGATAATAGAATTAAGAAGATAAAAAAAAATTATTGTTATGCAATAGTTTATTGAATACCAAATAGTTTTTTAAGAGTTTATATAGATAAGAAATATTTAGGTCATTTAGAATAATGCATTCTTATTGGTATTTTAAGAAATACTTTAATTCTTTGCTGGGAGGTTTGTGTTTATTCATATTTTACATGTAATGTATCATTTTTTCTAATTTGGTTTTTGCTTTACTGGTTTCAAATTTATTGCATAGATGGCGCCACGATTTTTAAATTGAAATATTCCCTATAATAGACAGTTTTTCCAATTTTCAAATATTTTCTAGATAACTAAGTGTATTACATAACTGGTTTAGAGATTTTTAATTAAAATTCTCACTAATTCTTTAATTTCATAATTAATTATTTCATTTGGTCAATTTTGTAGTTTTCATAGTTGGAAATCTTGTTGTGGCAATATGTGATGTCAGGATAAGTGGCGGTATATATTAAAATGCTGATTTCTGGTCAGGATAGGTAGAGACACTGATTATTTAAAGCTTAATGAATAAGTATGGATATTTTATTGAAAGATGTATTTATTGTTTTCAGTGCAATATATTGTGGTTTTACATATTTCTATCTTGATTTTTTTGTCCTTTCCATATAGTTATGTTTTCTAGTTAGGGTTAGTGTATTATTTTTCTTCCTAAATTCTTTCATTTTAGGGTAAATTACCCTGTCTTTTTTTTAACAACTATAGTAACAGGGATGGTTTATACAGCAAAATTAATTTAACCTGGCTTAAGCTTGTCCACAGCCAAGCTGCTATATTAATTGTTGAAAACTCCATATATATGGATTGCCTTTTTTCAATACTTTTAACAACAACAGAGTTTTTTACATGTTGATATAAAAGTTTAAATTTAATTTTTTTTCATGGTATTTATAGTATTTTCAATTCTTTAGATATTGTTTTAGATTTGGCTGTATTGTTTAAATTATGAATTTTTAGTATAGGATTGGCTTCATGATATGTCTTGTTAACTTTGTTTATGTAAGATCATATACAACAAGTTATATTTAGATTTATTATATATATATATATATATATATATATATATATATAATTTAGACCAAGTCCATGGGCAGGGGACGAGCTTAAATAGTACTTTCGAAAACGGGAAAATCCATAATCGGAGAGAGTATAAATTTCCTGTTATCGCGAGTCTTTATATCAAAATGAAAGTGCCTTTATCTAAGATTGAAGTAGAAGAAATTCGTTTATAGTTAAAATTTGGGTGGCGTTAAATTTGCTTTATTTTAAAGATGGGAAAATATTTTAAATCATTACTGTTTCCCTCCTTCGCAACACTCGTCCGACAGCAGGACCCATTGCTGTCGCAGATTCTACGAAGCTGAAAAGGTTTATAATTCCTTTTAGAAATGTTAAAACATTTATTTGACTAATGATCATGGGTTTGGAATTAATAATATAAATGATAAATATGCAGAAAGATATCAAATTAATTTCAAATATTCTTCATAAAACAGTAATATGAAAGAAAAAGAGAATCAGATAGTCCGAGCATTGTGAATAGTTACATGACAAATTCTGAAATACAAACTAGTACTTCTTTTAAATTGATTACTTTTGATCCTAATAGTTCCATAAATGTAAGCTCATGGCTAAAATATTTTAACAATAGATGGCAGGAACTTAATTCAGATGATACCTTAAAACTAAGCATCATTTAGAATTATACAAAAAATAGTACCTTAAAGGAACACGTGAACTCTTATGCAACCGTTAAAGCTTTTAAAGAATTCATTTGTGTCCTAACTGAAACAAATGTTGTTATTACAAGGGTCAACTTAGGTGATTTCACTTTAAAATCCTTTAACGATGGAGAAGATATTGCAAAATATTTTCATTAAAAATATTTTCATTTAATAGTGGCAGACAGTTATGATTATTCGCATTTACGATTCTTGAGGGATTAGCAGATGAATTGTCAACGAATCTTAGACAGCTTCTTTACGTAACCCACCTCACAATCCTACAGAATGGTTAATAACCGCCACTAATTGGGTAAAAATTCAAAAACTAACGTAAAAGTAAGAAAACCTAATCCTTCTAGAACCAAAAAAATAAATGCAAATTCTCACAACTTTAATCAATGGCAACCAAGATATTTTAGTTCCAAACACTTTCAACCATGTCCTTCCAGAAGGAAAATTTTCGGATAAAATTAATTTGCATTTTCAAAATAAATTACCCCTTCTCCAAACTGACTTTGTGCAAACCAGGGCAGTCCAAATGCTTCCAAATGGGTTCAAACTTTCCCTTTAGACTTCCTGCAGAAGAAGTATCCCTTCCAAACCCTGCTCTACCTTTTTTGACCCTCCAAAAGAGTTAAATACGCAATGACAATTAATGAAAGAATCTAGATATTATAAAAGTAAACCTTTATCATGTGTCCTAGACATTGATGCGACAAATTCGATAATACCACATCTTTTTGTGGCAAAAAATCACTTAAAAATGACAAATGCCCAAGTCATAATTGTACAACGAACCGGGTGTTAATTAACATAAAAATACATCTTTATTTCCTTTAACATTTGGTACCAGAAATAGAAATATGACTAAGTATGTTCTAGTTAATACTTTACCTTCTGGCATACTACGTCCGCCAGAATCGGTAAAATATAACCTTACTGTAGACTGGAGTCATCAAACTATTCATTAAAATGAAAAAAATTAAACAAAATTTAAAATTAAAAAATAAACAAAACATTTAATTGCATATGGTCTGAAGTTGAAAAATTCAACTCCCACTATTCTCAGACTGCTGAAGATCAGGGTCTCCTTCTTCACTCTGTCAAAGAGAATAAATGTGAGTTAAGGAAAGAATTGAAAGATATACAGTAGAACCTCGATTATCCGACGTAATTGGAACCGAACCTACCTCGGATAATCGAAATTTCCGGATAATAGAGAATTTTTCAATA
Source organism: Araneus ventricosus (assembly GCA_013235015.1). Taxonomy (NCBI): domain Eukaryota; kingdom Metazoa; phylum Arthropoda; class Arachnida; order Araneae; family Araneidae; genus Araneus; species Araneus ventricosus. Next base: position 95,253 of record BGPR01002116.1, read on the forward strand.
ATCATCTAGTTTAATACGTAACATCGTTGTCGAACTCCTATTATGACTATTTAAACTACTAAATAAATATCTAAATTCAAATTATATATGAAAATTTATTTTCAAACAAAAAAACAATGATTTAAATGGAAGCTTCATCTGGTGTAAATTGGTCATCCTTTGCCGTGCAGTTCTGTCACGAAGTTTTCTTAAAAGCATTAGTTCGGAGGAATCACACGGTTCTTGTTGTTCCAACCAAACAAGGCCTTTTGAAAAACACTCAAAAGCATCATTGTTACTAATCTTTACTTGGGATTCATTCTCGCCTTCATCATCATCTTCTTCTTCGTCTTCTTTTGGAGAATGTCGGAATTGTGCGATAATTTCCTCTTTATTAAACATCTGAAAGCATGCATCTCCATTTGACAATTCAACCAATCTGTGATTTCTTTTATCCCATAGTTTTCAAAACCTGGCAAGGTGCAAAAAATGTTTGAAAATTCATTAGCACCATCTTTTGCAATGTCTGTAACTAAGAAAGGGGAACCAAAATATTTATCTGTACTCGTAGTTCGGAAAGAACGCTTACATACACGAGGAATGTGAAAGTAAGAAAAAAAGCATTCAAAATGGATTTTGGTTAACAGAAAGTGTCGTTTAAAAGAGTTTTGGATAAGACTCGCTGAAAAAAAGTCAGGAAACGGACGTCGGTTAACGGAGAGTTCCGGTTAAACGACGGTCGGATAATCGAGGTTCTACCGTAATTCAAAATTATGATTCTATTTCTGTAAAGGACAAGTCTGATGTCGATGAAGTCTGAGTTGAACCTCAAAGAACCGTGCTCAGTTCTGACTTGCCAGTTAGTATTAGACCTTATCGTACTTCTCCTGTTGAATAGCAAGAAATAAATTGTAAAGTTGCAAACTTATAGCAAGCAGGTTTAATAAACCACAACAATGGTCCTTATTCAGCACCAGTAATTTTAGCTTTTAAACGCGATGAATGTGAAAACAATCGATAATACATAGATTTCAGAAAATTAAATACTATTTGCAAATTACATTCTGATCCATTACCTTTCATGGATAGTTCGTTATATAAATTATCTAAAGAAATTTTTTTGTCCTCTCATAGTTTGGCTTCAGGATATTTTCATGTGCTCCCAAAGATACTGAAAAATTTCACTTCTGCAAAAATGTTATCTTATATGACTGGTTCAGATTACTTTTTGGCATTAAAGTAACTCCAGCAATTTTCAATAGATAGATTTGCAGAATATTAACAAAATACAAAAGTTATTATGTTTGCGACTATTTCGATGATATCATTGTAAAATTCTCCTCAGAACAAGAACATTAGTAACAACACGATCTTAGAAATTAGTGATAAAAGAAAACATTAAAATTATCCAAATGCATTTTTGCCCAAACTAAAATTAACTTTTCGAGCTAAGACTTAAAATTTTTAATGTAAGACAAAGTTTCTCCTAATAAAGATAATATTGAAAATATCAAAAACTGAAACCACCAACTAACGTAAAAGAACTTTAAAGATTCTTAGGTCATGTAAATGTTAACAATAAATTTAATCTTCGATTTGCTAAACAAATCAACAGATCAGCTTTAAATCATTTATTGGAAAAAGGTTTTAAATTTAATTGGTCTAATGAATGTCAAAATTCATTAAAAAAATTAAAAGAAATCCCAACAAAAAAAACACTTTTAAAATTATATAATCCTCATGTAACATCCCATGTTTTAGTTCATCCATCACATAAAAGTGTTGGAGCTGTTTTGAAACAACCTGCTGTTTCTAATGTCTTATACCCAATAGTTTATCGTTCTAGAACTTTAAGAGATTTTGGAAAAATTATGCCAAAACCAAATTAGAATTTCTTGCAATAGTTTGTGCATTGGATAAATTTTACTATTATCTTCATGGCCAAAAATTTGCCATTCATACTGATCATGCAAGCGGCTCTGGTTTGGCTGAAGAACGGCGGCTCTTCCATTAGAGCTGAAGAGATACAGCACTCCCTGATTTTTTAAAAAAATTGTATCTGTGTTTTTAATCTTGTCCACTTACTTTTTTACTCTCAGAGTTCCATGACTTATGAAAAGGCAAAAAATGTAATAAAAAATTGAAAAGAAGGCAGAAAATGAATCAACAAGTAAGAGAGAAGGAGGTCTGATTTGCAAAGTACTCCCCCCCCCCGAGAGAGAAAAGAATTCGCTCACTGCGCAGAAAATGCGAAGAGAAAAAGCAGCCCTTTCTCCCTTTAATTTAGACAGGCTATTGATTTTTTTAACTTTGACTGGCTCAGTGCAGCTCTTGCTGGCACGGAGCCAACTGAAAGAGAAAAGATGCTGTTTTGAATTTATTTTTCTTTTGTCTTCATTCCGACACTTTTTTCTCTTTGTCTATCTTCTCTTTTATCGATTCTTTTTACCTCATTGGCCCTTTCTGGATTTTGGTTTCGGTTTGTGTTGTGTCGACAGAAACACATATCGTTGATTGATTATTTGCTTTTCTTGATAGTAGGCTAGATTTATTCTGAAGAAGATATTCATTTTTGGAAGAGTGTTATCGAGTGAAGTGGGCGAGGAGGGAAGCGTGTATGTGGAGCTATGATTTTTTTTTTCGACAGAAGAATCGTCACGTCAACATTCACTTAACTTTCTGTCAGTAAAACTATCTTTTTTTGGAATTTAAAAAATTGGCTTAATGAGAGTTAAAGTAGCGTTCTAAAAATGTATTATATTGATAAATATTATCTTTCAGCCCTCCTCGTTTCTGAGCTCACGAGCTGCCACTGCTCTATAATGTTAAAAAATTAATGGGTTGGTTATTTCGGTGGTCATTGAAGTTAAGTATGTTTGAATATGAAATTAAATATCGAAAACGTTCTACTAACATTGAAGCAGATGTATCTAGGAATCCGGTTTCTCATCATCTTCAACATTCAGCCCATTTGATCGACATTAGTAAGATAAACACTCAACAACAGAATGATAATTTAAGAAGACATAAGTATCATGAAGTCAAAAATGCATTTGTAATAAAAAAAGAGAAATCTGTATTAAATAGTTGACCCATTTTCATTAACACTTAAGTTGTTAAATCAAGCTCATGAACAACTTGGTCATTCTGGTGTTCAAACAATGATTAATTTAATCACTCCTCGCTATTATTGGCCTAATATTACCTCTGAATTTACTGAATTTGTTAATACGCCAACTTAATAGGAAAAGAAGACAGAAAAAATTTGTTTTATTATAACAAGTACCTCCCACTATTAAAACATTTGAATGTATTTTTGATGACACTGTTGGATTTTTTAATTACTAAACTGAAGAAAGAAAATTCTTCATACTGTAATCGACATTGCAAGAAGACATTTTTGGGTTTTTCTTCCAAAATTGAAAGCTCTGAAATTTACATCAATGTTTCTTAACAAGTTTTCAGAAATTTAAATCCCTGAAAACTTATTAACTGAGAGAAATTGTACATTTACTTTTTCTGGATTAAAAAAATTCTTAAGAAATTATAATGTGAAACAACTCTTAAATCAGCTGATCATTCCACATATAATAATAAATTTGAAAGCCTTAATCGATCTTTAGTAACTAGGTATAAATGTAAAGTAATTGCTTCTTCAACTAAAGTTCCTTGGACAAAATTACTTGAATGAATATATTTTAACTCCTCATTCAATAACTAAATGTCCTTCAGCATACGCCTTGTTTGATACGGTACCTTATAATTCACTATCGTTCAAAATAACTATTATGAATCTGTTAATGAAACTCGGCCATGAAATTAACAAAGAACTATAGATTTTTCTAACAAAAATGAAATAAGATATGATGCTCATTTTTCCGAAAATAAATTTAATCCAGGAGATCTTTTTGCTTATAAAGAATTTTATTATAATAATGCTAGAAAATGAAGGCCTCCTTTACCTGACCCAACTTTCTGAAGTTATTTTTGAAATTGATAAATCAAATTCTTTGACAAAACAACCCACACAAATTACGCATGTTTCCTAATTAAGGTGTCTTCATTGCCCAGATAAACTTAAGTTAAGTCATGAATAGTCAATCAACTCGTAAAACAATTGAATCCCGCCATTACGAATTTTTCACTTTTGTTAGGAATGAACCTATTAGAATTTTTCCCCATTGATTCTTACATGGTTTTCCTCTTTGGAGCTTGTTACCCATAGAAAAAGAAAGATATTTAACAAAAGGTCTTACTGTGAAAACAGTGCGTTACATTATTCTGATTTGCCTTATGCGTTGACTCTCTTTGGGAGGATGCATGAGACAAACCACAACTCCCTTGCCCCATTTTCCCAGACTTGTTGGACATTTCCATTTGTTCAAGCAACTGTTTTAAAGAATAAATATACTTTTGTCTTTGATGCCAAGCTCTGAGAAATCCCAGCTATAAAAACCCTGCAAAAATCTTTAAAAAAATGCAGAAAATCTGAAGGTATTTGGAACATGTTTTCTTCAGATTTTCAGCAGAAGAAATATAGAATATCTGAAGAAAAACTATGTTTGAAACACCTTCAAATTTTCTGCATATTTTTCTGCAGTCAAGGCTTAATTAATAATTTCAATTAATGTGATTATTAATTTAATTTAATCAAACTTATTTGTAATTCAACGTACGATGTCGATTCAGACTGCGACAAAAGTTCAAACTCATACTGGCCGAGATTCGAACCAGCTTTCATAGAGTTGGCAGGCAGGAACACTAACACGAGATGAGGGTAAAATAATCTATTTGAGTTTTAGCGTCACCAAGGCTCTAGGGGCGCCATTTAGTGGTGTAAAAAGCAACCATGGTCAGAATACTTGTTTCAAAGTCGTAGAGATGATAATAGATGAGATTAGTAAAGTTTTTTTTCAATAATTTAGATTCTCTGTTTCAATAAATTCGTTTTAACCTTTTATCTTTCTTGTAAGCCTTCTCTCCCTCCAAAGGGCGCAAGCTCCACTATTCCCTTCTTTTTGGAGGAAAATAGTTATTCAGAAAGGCAGTTGGAAAACAAATTGGAAATTAATTAAATTATGGTGGAAAAGTTTAAAATGGTAAAATCTCAAATATTTATTTTAAAGATAAATTTAGAATTCATTTTTTCTGTGGCATAAAAAAGTTAGTGCCTAAGACAATTTTTCGATTGGGAAATTTTTTGAAACTCCTGTCTGCTGTAAAATTAAACAATAAAGATAATTACATTCTAATTTTGTTTTATATACTTTGGAAAATAAAGCTGCAATATTAGAGAATTTGGAGCAAAATATGTATTTAGAGAATGCAGATATTATGAAATTGCAGTTAAATCTTCAAACAATCAACAGATTATGTCAAGTTTATTGATACTGTGAAATTCTGCTAAATAATTGCAAATTGAATTGAAGACAAGATGCAGATTTTTTACTGTCTTAAAAAATTTGCAGATATTTAAAGAAAAAAATAAAAATAAATTTTTTTGCAGATTTTGTGCAGATTAAATTGAAGAAAATATTCAGATTTTTCTGTCTACAAAAAATCTGCAGAAATCTTTAAGAAAACTTCATAAAATTTTTTTAGCTGGGATGATGTCATAGACATAAAACATTTGTATGTTCTTTTTACTGTTTGGATATAATTTGCTTATAAAAATGTGCCTTCATACAATTGATGAATCACATACACTTGTTCATATATATATATATATATATATATTTTCATAGTAGTAATAATCTAATTAGTATTAACACATTAGTATATAATCTAACTATCTTCTGTATTTCATTTGTATGATTATTGATAAGGAAACATTATTTTTATTTTGATGTGTGTATATATTGAAAATGTGACGTAGAAAATCATAGGTATGTGTGGATTAATTAGCAGGTAGCTTAAAGGCATCTTATAGAATGTGCTTATGTGATTTAATTGTTTTTGCAATTAGGTATATGTATAGATGATTTGTTTGATTTGTGACATTTAAATGTTTTACTATGGTAGGAGTTTTATTGATATCATGCGTGAAATAGTGATTTGATGTTCCTTTTTATTGCTTTTAAAAGGGTAACTTTTAATGTGGATATGTGTTTAATTTCACAATTCAGCAATAATTGCTACATTCGATCTTAGAATTATATTTATGAGGTTCTACGTTTTAAAGATTTTAGTGACTGGCAATTAGGTTTACATTTGTGTAGGTCTTTGCTCTGTGATGTATTATTATGGTATGTATATCATCGTTAAAATTTTACCATTGTTTCTTCATTAATTGGCATTTGTGTTATTAGTATATATTTATTCGGTACATGTAGAGTCTACTAAAGGAGATTTTTTGAAGAGTGCAGTAAACAAAAAAAAATTAAAAATATAAATAAAAAAGACAAAAAAGATATTGCAGCTATTATACCCAATATTGGAGATTATTGCGAGTTTGATACTGAAAATAAATTTGGTTTGATGAAGAGTATCATTCTGTAATTGATTTTCAAAATGTTAATAATAGTATTCCTTCACAAAATAATAGTTTTAGAGATTTGAACGGTCATTATGGTGACAATATAGAGGGATATGATATTGGAAATAGAGATATTAATACAAATAAATATAATGCCGGGATTTCTGGAATTCAAAATATAAATATAAACATTAATTGGCTTCCGCTATTTCACCTTCTATATTGCAGTTCGAAAGCAATATGAAACAAATAAATATTAATGAAAAGATTGAATATTTAGAAAATTCAAAACATGTGTAATGATTAAAGAAGCACAATTAGATATAATTGTTCTGAATTTCTTTTTTGTAAAACTTACAATTGTATATATATGATGAATTGTTAAATCTGTAATTTCAAGTATATAGGACAGACATCGAATACAATTAACTTAAGAATTAATCAACACCGTTCAGATACTAAAAAAATGAAAACAATAAAAATATTCACAATAAAATAGAAATTCGACATTTTAATGCACACTGTTTTGAAAATGTAGAAATTAGTATCATCAAGAAAGTTCCTTATCCAGAAAATAAATCATGGTGGGAAATTTTTTTTATAGATTACTACAATAATTTTTATCCATATGTACTCAATGTATTGTATTTTGGTGAAAACATTTTACAAGTAATTAAAAGTAATGATTCTTAATACTTTTATAAAGTACTAGCATCACATATAGAAAAAAGGCATAGTAAATCTAGTATAGCTAGATACAAGAGAGACATTAGAGATCTTAATGTTATTAATGAAGATTTAATGGAATTTTGCAAGAATTCTGACAAAAAATTTAACATAAAAATGATTAAACGGTTTATGTTTGGATTAAATAAAAAATGAAAGCATGTAGAGAATTAATTATGGCTAATATGACAAAATCACGTGGACGGGACTTGATTAGAGACATCTTCATATTTATTCATAAAAAATATATTTATCTCATAGCACTTACAATAAGAAAGATATTGAAAACTTTAACTTCCTTTATATGAACAAAAAGTATGACAATAGTAAATTTTCTGCTATATTAGAAAAACATATTAAAAGCTTCCCTATGAAAAATTTTAAAATTAAACGTGTAATAGACGTACCAAGCAACTAATTTAATTGTTGAAAACTACATATACTTGGATTGCCTTTTTAAATATTTTTAATAGCAACAGAGTTCTTTTACATGTTAACAGCAAATAGATTGTCTGAAATTAATGTAAAGTAAACAGAAAGAAAAGGACCATTAATCGTTTTCCTCAAAAATAAAAGTACCTAACGCGAAACCTATAAACAATGAAAATTTATGTTGTTATGTTAAACGATGAAGATACAAAAACCAAGCATTTATCGAATATTTTGACCCTTTCTTCCGATAGATAAATTTATTTTTTAATTTGAAACCGTATTAAACATCGGAGAATTTTAAAATAATTAGATTATTCAATCAACTCTTGAAATTCAATTCTTTTTTTCCACAATGACTGTATTTCACTGACACATTTTGTGAAGTAGAGTTTTAGTAACAACCGCTTATTTGAGTATGTATTTGTCAAATTTAATTTAGAAATTAACAGTACAGATAATTTCTTGTTATATAAATTTTTTAACAAATTTTCTGAACATCTTTTATGTTTCTTTTGTTCTGAATAGCTTGTTAATAGTAAAATATTTTTAAGAATGAGTGTTTACAAATTTTAATTTCTCATTTTCTGTTTTAATGTTTAAAAATTAAGAGGATACAACTTATAAGTTCATATTATGTATTTAATGTTTTAGTGATTGCAATTTTTATTCGTTGTCTAATTTTCATATTTTATCAGTTGTGAGTAAATAAATAATGGAAAAAAATCGACTACAATAAAAAATGAATGTTTCAGACACACTCTTTCGCAAATATAAGTGAGATAGCTTATATACCGACACAAGGCTTGCTCGGGTTAGTATTTTATTTTCTCCCTAGGTCCTCTCCCTTCGGTATGGGTGGAACTCGGTTAACCTTTAATGACTTTACATATTGACAATGGCAAAAAGAGGGTACGTGGAGCTGGGGTCAAATTATGATTTCCCCCCCACCTTCATCATAAGAGCCTTAACTTGCGTTACCTGCTCTAGACATGGTATTTTTCGACTCCTTATTGTATTTGACTTTAAAAAGTGACGCAAACATATTAAAGTTTTGTTAACATGGTCAGTGGCACAGCGTTTGTAAGTGGCCCTCGGGGCCTTATATTATATTGAAGCCCTCTAATCATAATTTTTTTTAAAAACTGCCACAAATGCAGTAATGTTTTGTCTCTATGGCGCCCCTAAAACCATCTACGGCATCTATATTTCCCTTACTCCCCGGTTGCTGCGGCGCTGATTAAGATCATTCAGAAATTTATCAAATTTAAAAGATACATCGCGTAGTAGCTCAACTAACGTCACTGGATATTTGAGGGCACATTAATAGCTACGAAATAAAAACGGAATTTAAGTACATGTTACGAAATATAATAGCCGAAGTAAGATATCTACAATAAAGCCAATGACCAAAGAAAGCAATATTTTCTTAACTTTAACAGTGGGGAAACAAGTGAATGAGGTATTTAATGAAGCAATAAATTTGATTTTATAACAAAAGAAAAAATTGTTACCAATTGCGTTTAAAATGAATTTCGAAATGTGAATTACAGTCAGAGAAAAAATTGTACAATATTTAAATTGGTATCGTTAACAAGATATTTTTGCTCTTTAAGGTGATGTAAAAATAATTTTCGTAGAAAGTATTTCAAAAGTTATTGGCGAAAAACGTCCAAAAATAACTTAAATTTCGTTATTTAATTAAATAAATAAAATTCGAATTTTAAAATAATTTTACGACGTTAGATCCCCCTTGTGCTTATCCACCTATGTGCCAAATTTGGTCGTCGTAAATCCAACGTTGTGGGCATGCATAAAGAACCAAAAACGAACAAACACACGCATACTTTCCACTTTTATATACACAGATTGTCTAAACTTTTAAATATATTTTTATACATTAGTCAAAGAGTTCGAGCGTGCTTAAAGCTGATACTAGTCAATGAACACAGTAACATCTTTTCCAAATTCTGTTACTAAAAAATTAATTTTTTTAAAATTACTATCTGAAAAGTAGGGCTGATTAAAGGCATACCTATCATTACAAAGTTTCCTGTTTTGGAAGTTTCCCAGATGAAGGAATTTGTTGATATTGAAACAATCTCACCGAAAGACAAAATCAATTAAATATAGTCCATATGTGACGCATTTCACTGTACACTTATGATACATCTTAATCAATAAAATATTAATTTCTTAAACAATTTAAATGAGTAAGACCGCATGAAAATTCACTGATTGAATTTCTAATAGCGTCATTTCTTTGACAGCTCTCTCATTCACTTTTACGTGAAGACTCCTGAATTCACCGTATTGCAACACATTCCTCTCTACAGCGTAAGTACTGATCTAATATGCATCTTCTTTTACATTTGCTTTATAGTGAAGATACAGAAATCGAGCAATTTCAATGGATTAAAAATAAGACAGTAACGATTTTTTCAATCAAACCAAGATAGATTTATATTCATTCGACCGAGATGATTCCTCAGAATTTATTGCACAGAGTAACAAATGTTGTCCAAAAACACTTTTTGTTGGACTATAAAAAAAATTAAAGGAGATCCGAACCTCTAGTGCAAACTATCGTAGCATAACAATGTTCTACACTTGATTCGTCTATCTTGGCTTTATCTCGCTTGATTGCATCAGCCGTCACATTCTGTGCTTAACGATTTTTACGTTAAAAGTTTATTTAAGTATTGAAAAAATTTCCCGGAAATGAAATTGGTATTACTGAACAACTGTTTTCTCCTTAATTTTAAAGTGGTGTAAAAATGTTTGTGTGCTATAATTTGCTGCAAAGTTACCGAAGAAAAGCGTTAAAAGTTTGATTAATATTGAATTAATAAAATTTAATTAATAATTATAAAAATCCTTTCTTAATGAGCAGCTACTACTAACTACGTGAAATCCAACGGTCTGCCCTCTATGGCATTTTGAGCAAAATTTGCACCATGCATATAACTTGCCGAAATTTACAGATAGCATGCCAACATATAACAATTATCGCGATAATAAATTAAATTAGGGAATGATGCCAGTTCCCTCTCCTCTTGCTCCTTCGTTGTTCTCCCCAATTGTTATAAAAAAATTTAAAGAGAATAAATTATTTTATAAATAAAATAGATTTTCATTAAATTTGAAATTAAAGCCTTAAAGTTTGTCTTTGTGGCCGGCATATTTTTCTATCTATTAACTATCGTAAATATGTAAATTAATTTAAATTTTTATGAAACACAAGATTAAATCTAGGAACAGAATTTTTTTACTTATAATATTCATTGTTGTTTTATATTCCTCTATTAGTTTCTTCACCTAACGATTTTACGATTTTGATTTGACCTCCAAATTTTTCATAAAAAATTATTATTCCACATTAATACACTGTGAAAACTTTCTTATAAAAGTTTTTGCTTTTATTTTTTTTTCTGGCTTTTAGCCTTAATACATCCGCCAAATAATTTTCCCCAAACATAGTATCTCTTTCCTTTTTCGGGACACTTTCTTGAAGTTTACATCCATAATCTAAACAATTACATAAAGATTTATCTTGGCAGGCAGGAATTGTTGTTAATATTTTTAAATTCTCAGAATAATTTTTTATAGGCACATATTCTATACACTGTTACAAAAATCGTCGGGTGGGTGTACGTGAATGCAATCCAACAAGCAGGATTATGCAGAACGGTGCTTTCTTCTCGAGTATTCCAGAAAACACGACGCACAGGTAACAGTAAAAACAACACTTGCACAAATTAGCAACAGAAACAGACAGAAAATCACTAATAACAGCAACAGTACTTTCAACACCGCTCGGCTTCTCAAAGCTTACTGGCTGGCACTGCGGATAACACCCCAAAGAGAGATTCCAAAGACGTTCGCTCTCCAAAGGCGATCCGAGTGGATCAACACGTTCCCAAAAGTTCAACAACTGCGGATATTTATAGTTTACCCGACAGGGCGTGACGTCACATGGAATCACCAAATACATTCTGTATATCTCCGCTCCTAATAGAGATATCGAGAAAATTCTAATATATTTAGGACCTTCATTTTGTCGAAAAATTGTCGCCAAGGTCAGCAGTTGATGACTTCCATTCCTCCGATAGCTAGAACGATCATCTGTAAATGTTTCTTCCCAATCATAAGACTAACATTTTGAGAAATAGATATTACATATTCGTAACAATATTTAATATTTTAATATTCTACAAGTATATAAACTATTCTATTTCACATTAATAAAAATATTAATTTGAGAATTCATATTTTAATTCTTATCTTCTTATAATCTTTCTAATTTCTAAGTTTAATTGAATAGCTAATTGCAAAAACCCGAATGAGTAATTTGTTTAAAAAATTTCTTTATATTTTAAAGGAGCATTTACATAATGAGTGAAGAAATAACAAGAGTCAAATCAAGTCACATTATAGATGTATAAAATCTGCCAGGTTAAAAGAAAGCTTAATCGGTGATTTTTTTAAAAAAGTCAGCCAGCATTTTGATATTATTAAATCATGTGTTTACTTCAATCAACGATTCAACAAATACTTTATAAAAAATAAGGATTTCAAAGAAAAAACGTAGAAGCGCTAGAAGCTGAGAGAAATACTAAAAGGACATTCGAATTTTAATGAATGTCATGATATATTTAAATTTTAAGGAATGTCGAGGAATTTCTTTCTGTCATATTCAATGAGCCTATATTTCCAGATGAACGTGCTTGATTTTAGATAATAAAAATATTATTTCCTACTTTTTACCACACTAATAATAGCGCGTTGAAAAACAATTTATTTTCTACGTTTTGCCTTTAAAATATTTAATAATTTAGGATTATTATTATTTATTAATATTTCTAAAATTGATTACCAAATGACACACCTTAAGGACATCAATGTATAGTTAAATTTATATCATAGTTGATAATCACAATTCTAAAATTATTATAGAATCTCTAATTTTCGTCCTTAATTGATGGCGGAATAATTCAGAATACGACTGCATCAGGAATCGAGTGAAGAAACGATTACAACCCTCCATCTTCAATGAACGTGAAACAGGTCACGTTAAATAAAAGAGTTCAATTAAAAACACCATGTCTCTCTCTCTGTATATGTATATAAAGATGGTGATTTGTCATTTCATGAAGATTGTATAAGAGTTAAAACTTTTATAGAATCTTTGTTTTATTTTCATTCGGCAAATTCTTTAAGCTCTCATGGAAGCAGAGAGAGTGAGAATGCCGCTTAAACGGAAATTGTTATCAAGTCCAATTCTCAGATTCAGCATTTTAAATTCTAAGCTTTCTAATTCCGTTGAAGGATGGACCAAGGAGCACTATTAAATAGTTAACAGTAATTTATATCAAGAAAAATGTCTATGTTTCGGCCTTTAAAATATTTAATAATTTAGGATTATAAATATTATTTATTAATATTTCTCAAATTGACTACCAAATGACACCACCTTCAGGACAGCAATGTATAGTTATATTTATGTGTTAGTTGATAATGACAATTCTAAAATTATTATATAATCTGTAACTGTCATCCTTAATTGATGGTGCAAATTTTCAGAATACCGCTGTATCAGGAAGCGAGTGAGAACACGATTACAAACCGCCCTCTCCTATGACGTGAAACAAGTCACGTTAAGTAAAAAAATTCAATTAAAAACAGTATCTCTCTCTCTCTCTCTCTCTCTCTCTCTCTATGTATATATATATATATATATATGGCAATTCGTCATTTCATGAAGAAGAGTGAAAACTTTTATATAATCTTTTTTTCATTTGGAAATCTCTTTAATTCAGCAGTTGAATTATTTCTATTATGTCTGTTACAATTAGCATCCGGATCCACCCAAGGAAGAAAGAGGCAAAAGACGCGCTCCCGGAAGCAGAAAAAGTTAGAATGCCGCTTAAACGGAAATTGTTATCAAGAACAATTCTCTGATTCAGAATTCTAAATTCTAATAGTATTTCGTTGAAGGACGAACCAGAAAATACTATTAAATAGTTAAAAGCAATTTATATCAAGAAAGATGGCTAAATTAAAATGTTTTGCATCTGGGCGAGAAGAAATAATCACTACAAAATTTATCGCATTTGTCGTATCATGATTATTTCTTGGGCATTTTTTTTTGTCAACAGAGATTGTTTTAAAATTTTGCATTTTAAGGGTTTGTATCTTTAGGATATTTTACGATCCAGTATCCATAAGATGGAATTATTGTAATTGATTTGTAATTGTATTTATGAATTTAAATTTCCGGAAGTCTGAATCGTTGGCTTATACTTTTTAATAGACTGTATTGGAATGGACAAAAATAAAACGTGTTATCATATTTTCCGAAGGGTTATTTGGACAACAATACTCTGTTAAAATAGTTTTGGCTTCAAATTCGGAATAATGAGTGATTGAGGCTTAGACCAATTTTTCTTTATGAATTGTGGAATGTAGGAAAGACAAATCATGAAATTAAGATGGAAAGCCCTCGTCCAATGTGTGATGTTGCAATTTGAAAATCAGAAATCTATCAGAGGTACCTTCCTCGTTTCAAACCGAGTGATAGCTGCCTAGGAGAGTGAAGAGGTCTTTTACTTGTTATAACGCACGAGATCTTTGCTTTAAGCTAATAAAAGAGAGCAAAAAAGGGACAGTTAGATGCGAAGTTTACAGTCAGGGTCCTCCCACTTTGGCTTCATATTCTCCATGAAGTGAATAGAATAATGATTTATTTAATCTTTCATGTTTCTTTTATTTGCGCAGAGAAGCGAAATCTTCAGTCACGTGGGCGGACTTCTGGGCTGCTGGCTCGGAATCTCCGTGTTCACTTTCACCGACATCATGGAGAAGGGTTTCCGTAAGGTCGTCAGATGGAAGAAGATGTTCAAAAAGAGGAAGCAGAAGAGCACCGACTTCTGAAATTCATCATGATTGAACAATTTATTTGGCCCTTCGAGTTCCACAACTTATAAATCACACTCAATCTAAATTAGCTCTTTCAAGGTTCCGCATTTGCAAACTGTATCGCACATCAACTTCGTCTACAATGCTAATGCGAAAACATTCAGCTTCTTATTTCTTTGATGTATCACAACACAGTAAGGTATTAATTAAAGCATTGATAGAAGAGTTCTAATGTATTCAGATAAAAAGAATTCAATTTAATTTCCAAAAAAATCATGCTCTTAAGAACTGATTCAAATATCTCGAAACTCCTTACTAAAAAATTAATGCATCTTTAGGATCCGCCAATCAATGTGCCCTCTGAATGGCTTAAAATAATGAAATTTGAAGCTTCTTAAATCGATCCGTTTAAATCGCCGTGGGGCAGTATAATTTCACTAAATATGACTAATAGGACCAGGGGTCTGTATAAAAAATTGAAATTCGAAATTTTGTCATCAGTAGATTTATTCACTGTAACAACATAAAAAAATTATTTTTCAATCATTTAAATCATTAAAAAGAATTAAAGAAATGTATAAACCAATCTAACGGTTTAGTAATTAACTGTTACAGTGGACATCCTATATATATATAGGGTTTTGCCGAATTTGAGTGACAATTTCAGAGGGGTGATAGCAGGCATCAAGAGGATGAAAAATCACCATAGAACATAGGGTCCCAAACGACGTTTAGTCTGTGAAAATCGTAAAAATACTGGGTGTCCGAGAATTCTTGGAAACTGTTAAAAATTAATAAAAAATTTAACAATGTTTCAGCTATTAATTTTTAAAAAAAGAGAACGCATTTTTTAGAGTTATTTTTCAGGTAATTAACACGCCGGTTTAGTTATCCAGGGGATCGTAAATTACTGAATACGAAAAATTAGTTTAGAGCCATTATCTGATAAAATATTAAACGTTGATGAAAAATAAGATCATGAAATTCTAGAGAATTTTGAAATCTTTAATTTGTTATAAAAATGTAATGTGAAAACTGAAGTGTTTTTGATATATAGAAGGAAAACTAAAAAGAGTAGGCAGATCGGTAGCATACCGATGTTTGCAGAGGGTGTTGCCGAATTCTACCAACAAATTCAAAGGGATAATAGTAGGAATTAAGAGGATGAATACCTTTAACCATAGGAACCAGAGGAACGATAGAACGTAGGGACACAAACGACGTTTAGTCGGTGAAAATCGCAAAAATTTTCAGCAACACCCTCTGCAAACATCGGTATCAATATTGGTAAGCTGCTGATCAGGAAAAGCCACTCCGTGTTTTCTGGAGCCCTTTTTAGTTTTTCTTGAATATCTCAAAACCTCTTCAGTTTTCACCCTCTATGTTTATAACAAATTAAAGAGTGTAAAATTCCCTACAATTTCATACATTTATTTTTCTTCAAGTTGTAATATTTTAGCAGATAATGGCTCTAAACTATTATTCGTTTTCAGTAATTGACGACCGCTGGATCACCAAACCGGCGTGTTAACTACCTGCAAAAAACTTTTTAAAATGCGCTTTCATTTTTAAAAAATTTGTAGTTGAAACAATATTAGTTTTTTTTATTAATTTTTAAATGTTTGCAACAATTCTTGGACACACTGAATTTTTTCACCGACTAAACTTCGCTTAGGACCCTATGTTCTATGGTGATTTTTCAACTTCTTGAAGCCTACTATCAATCCTCTGAATTTGTCGGTCGAATTCGGCCACACCCTGAATTTATATTTTCATTGCTTCAACGGGTTCTACTTTCAGCATAAATTTCCGCACAAATGTGCCAAATTTAATACTTTGTTATAATCTCGAACCATAGGAAATATTTTTCAACATATTTCTAAGAATTATACTAATGTAGATCATCACATTTTATTAACTGGATGCTATATTTAACAGAAATTATTGGTAAAGCATATTCTATAAAGAATGAGCAATTTTTTGAAATTACCTCAGTGCAGGAAGGGTTCATTTTTGGTTTTTAAAAAGACGTTTTTTTCTTGAAAAGTCACCTCTTCTTTTGAGAAAGATAGAAATGGGAGAAAGTGTTAATACGAAAAGGGTTAGGAAGGGTCCGTAACTGATTTGTCGTTAATGTAATTAATTTTGACTAAAAATTTCTATTCGAACGAAGGAAAATACTGAAATGAAACCATTACAATCGACTTTAAATATATGAACAATTTTCTAGTGAAACATAGTTTTCAGAACATTTAAAATATACTAAAACAAATTTTGGCTGAAATTCACATAAAAATACTACTTAAAGGTTATGAGAATTAAAAAATTACTTCAGAAGGGTGTTTGCAGAAGTAAAATCTTTTTATATGCACAGAGAAATAGAAATAATCATTTTTCTCTTATATGTTTTAAGATGAAAATAAAATAATAAACAAAAAATAAATAAAATAAAAATAGATAAATTTTAAAACCCTGTCTTGGCTTGTGAAATATTACTACTTATAAAACTGGTAATGCGCTTTATTTTTTATACAATTATAGAAAAAATAAAAAAGAAAAATTACCGAACTAATTTATGATTCATTGAATGTTAATTGCAAAGATGATAATTGAGAAGAAATGCCACTTTCTACAATTTTCTGTGTTTTGTACAAATAAATTTGTTTTTCATGACAATATTTTTGGTCAATAAAATTAATTGTACTTTTGCATTGAGTTTATATTTTTTTCATTTGAATGTTTTGTGGGGCAAGTCTTACGGCACAAACTCTGGCAATGGTTGTAAGGGAAGTCGGCATAGATGGGTATCAATCTCACAACATCGCAGATTTCTTCTGAATTTGAACGTTTTAGTTCATAAAAGGCTTCCACATTTACACTACTGAAATGTGCCAAGCGGAAATGAGGCTGATGATTGCTTAGAAGAAGTAGGACAAGTAGTGACTCTGATTTTGCTTTGTAAAATGTCTCACAGAGCTCTGAAAATCCTACCCAGGCATCCATCCAGATATATTTGCTAAGCGTGCACTTCCTCGAGGTGGAAAGAAGTGACGCTTATATTTCTTCATAGAAAAAAAAACAAAAAGGAGGAACTGAGCTGCAATTAGCACTAACAGCAAGAGCCTTGGTTTCGAAAGTTCTTCGATAGATGTTACGTCTCTAAATTGTTTGGCACCATATTTATAAATATACTAAAATGTTCAGGGGAGACCACAACTGCTGATCTTATTGCATATTGACAATGATTGACAGCAGACAATGATTTAGATTCCTTAGCAGAAAGACCGAAGCAAAGTTTCAAAGCCCTGTTTCATGTACTTTTGAAGTTCCGACTCCTGTTTGTCTGTGAAGACCAATCGAGGTCTTGCTTTCAATAAACAACTCTAGACACAGTTAACCCTTTGAACGGCTAAAATATTTCATGTGAATTCTCAGTACTTCCGATAATAATCCCAGATAGCAATTTTAG
The DNA here is from genome assembly GCA_013235015.1 of Araneus ventricosus. NCBI lineage: Eukaryota > Metazoa > Arthropoda > Arachnida > Araneae > Araneidae > Araneus > Araneus ventricosus. The sequence goes on from BGPR01002116.1 coordinate 113,249, forward strand.
TTTGCAGCAAGCTTGCCACAAATTTGTCATGACAAGAGTGCAAGTTTGCCACAAATTTGTCATGACAAG
>BGPR01002116.1:118317-154708 GCA_013235015.1 Araneus ventricosus
CTTTGCAAAATTGCAGCAAGTTTGATTTGCAAAGAGGTGGCGCTATTTGTCACATCGAACTTGCTACAAGTTCGATTCAAGTTTGACGCGTCAAATTTTGCCATGACAAGTCAAAATCAAACTTGCTGCAAACTTACGTGCTATCTGGGGTAGTAGTCTCAGGCTTTGAATTATTTTCAAATTCCACCGTCACATGCTAGACAATGTGTTTTATCGCAACATCTTGTGTGTGTGTGCTGTAATTTGTAAAGTATAATTTTTTTAATAAAATTCTGATTTATATATACGTTTTTATTTTCATTCTGAACTTTAATGGATAATAATGAGACTCTTATTTATTTTCCAAGTTGTATGATATATTTGAATTAGATCTATACTTTTATTTTTTTGAAAAAAGAGTAAAGTGTCAGTGTTATGTTAGTTAAATTTCCTTTATATTTGGTATGAAAAGGCCCAAAAATATTTTTGAATACCACACCGACAACGTCCAAGACATCTATAAATTGTGAAAAGGCACCTGAAAAATTTCGAATAGGTGTTAGATTTTTTCTTTATTCTTTGATTTTGCCAAGTTTGCAAAAAATTGTCTGTAGAAAAAAAATTCAATAATGTTTTACTTCGTAGCTAGCGCATTTTCGTAAAATTGATCGGAAAAAGTTTGATCGTTTTTGCTTTCTAGTAAACGAAGTATACAAACAGAAAGAATTATAATCGTCGATCGTAAATTTCAACACGAGATTTTAATTAATCTCCACGTTTTAGACCTCCCTGAGGCCGAAAAACACAATTTTGGAATTTTGTTTGTGAACACGATAAATCAAAAACGGTTAAAGCTAGAAAGACGAAATCTGTTGTATGGACTACATACAAAATTAGTATATTTCAATCAATTTTTGGATAAAGTCCGTAAACGGGAAATTTGTCTGTTAGGGTTAATATGAACACGATAACTCAAAAACTTAAATAGCTGGATAGATAAAATTTGGTACATAGTTTCAAAAATTAGGAATGTAGGTCCGCATTAAATTTTGGACGAAATCCCTCGAAACGTTGACTGTCTGTCGGTTTCTGTAATCGCATGCTTATGAACACTATAATTCCTAAACGCAACGACTTAGAGAAATGAAATTTGGTATGTGGTCTTTTAACCCTAATTGTCCAATTTTCGTTTCAATCGGGTAAAAAAAACCTCTAATGCCCCTGAAACTTAATATGCCATTACTTTTCGATAAAAAAATTATAATTAAAGAATTAAATTTAATTTTGAAAAATTCGCGACTGGATGCTCTAGTACTTGGACTACAGTATCAAAGTCTCAAATTTCAGGTGAATTAAATTTCCGTTTATTATAATAGAAGATAATCTCTTGCGTAATAAATAAAGGTATATGAATAAGCTATTTCTTCCAACATTTAGTGCATTGGTTTTCTAAATGTAATCTTTAGTTTGAGGATTATTAACTCGCCCTCTTAAAAAGCATATATAACAAGTTTCAGTACAAAAGCCTTGTAGTATATTGTTTTATTTAAAACATTATTCAGGGGTTAAGAAGGTTATTTATAATCCTTCATATGTATTAATTATTACTGGCTATTTTGAAATATTGATTATTATGTGACTATCTATATAATAAATGTTTATGTGCACACAAAACGGATTACGCCAGTTAAGCTTCGTTTATATTTGTGATCGGCTCTAAATTTTTTACCTTTTATCGAATACTAAATCAAGAAACAATATGAAAAGTTTTATAGTGCCATCAGAGATTAGTAAAATATATATAAATGGCATTGTTGTTGATCCTTAAATTAAGGAAATAATTTTTACATTCGTAGACTAATATGCTGACGTGTAGACTGAAAATAAATTGAAATCAAGAATATAAAAAAGACAACTAATAATATGAAGTACAGCCAATATTTAAAATACAACTATTAATAAACATCAAATAAATTGAAGTCACAGAGACATCTAAAGAATATCAACTTTCATGCAACTTCAATGATGTTCATATTTTTAGAAACTCACGACATGAAAAATAAGTAATATAGCCTTCAATTTTTTGGCCCAACGGTCTGGCATTTGTCTAGTCTAACGGTGTTTATTTTTGTCATGGACACGGGCAATATGCAGAAAGAGGGCAGTGTAATTTTGTCACACAAGAGGTGGGATCTCCGAAAGCAGTAAAACCAACCTATTTTAAATAGGTTCCAAGCTGAATAGAACGGATTCTTGCGGTTAGCCCGCCCCTTCCAGGGGGGGTTGCTGATTGTCCACAATTCAGAGGGGGGAAGAGACTTTATCTGCTGCGCTTTAGGGAAAATCTTCTGTTGGGAGGAAGACACACTTTTAAATCAGATAAAGGTTCTGCAGCCGCTCGCTTTTCGAATCGCTTTAGAAAGAAAACCGAACCACTCAGAGGGTTAAATGATAAGTTTGCAAAATGTGGTTGTAATCGGTCCAGTGTCTTAGGAGATACACATGTGTACATAGATAACAACAATTACTTTTATTTAAATTAAGATACTAGCGATAACGATTAAAATATCTCTGGATAAAATTTTATTTACTGTTTTGAATAAATAATGAGTTGTCATGAAATTTTTCTCTAATCTTAATAATTTAAAAAAGATGTTTAAATAAAATTCTAGACATTATTTCTCATTGCTGGACATTCAAACCGTTTCATCATTTCTGCAAATATTTAATGGTTCGTTTTGAATCCATTTTTAAAAATTGAAGCGGAAAGATGCTGTTTATTATCGAATACTACCTATTTTTGGATAATCGGATTAGAAGGTACCGTATCTTTGGATAAAACGTTATTTATTAGTCAGTATACATTCTGTTCAAATTACTCTTCTTCTATAGTGGTAATTGAAGAGACATTGAAGAAAATATTCTTACATTTTAAAATTTAAATGACATGCTAACATTGAGTAGTGGAAAGGGAGTAAGAATATAGTTATTTAAAATATGCTTGAAAATTAACAAGGTTTATAAAACAAAGAGTAAAGTCAAATAAAAAATTGAATTTATATACATCGCTATTCAAAAGGATTACGGAAATTTCAAATTCTTAAACATATTTGTTTACATTTCCGAGTACGAAAAAATCTAACTCATTGTCCTGATTCGATTGTGAGACCTTTCGGTTTGTGAGCAAGTACTTTACGACAATGCCAACCAGCCATGATGTGAAGAGGTACGGGGTCTTTTAGTTTCATTCTTTATCTTTTCACCCTTTGTTATAATTTTTAACGACGGTAATTCTGCATTTTCTTCTATGTAAATTTGCATTTTCAAATGGGATTATAGCAGATTCGAACTATTGACTTTGGGGTTTCCGTCAACTGCAAATCAAAGTTTAAAATTTCCTAAGACATCTTTCGGGTCTTTAGAGCTTATTAGAAGCGGAAATTTGGTTTTTATTGGTAATTTGCCATGAGGTTCAATTTTATGTCTGAAAAAATTCTGTAAATATATTTTCTCTACCAAATTCAATAAAAGAAGTTGAAATCAGCTCTCAAAACCAAATTAAATGTGAGACAAGAGCGTCGCATGTCTTCTATGAGAAACTGAAAATTCTCACAAAGTAGCATGAATATTTCTTCTAAGAATATCATAAACAAAGAAAGAACGTTTCAAGTACAAAAATAACATTTTAAAACTTCTTCAGAAGTATACTGAATTTGACAAAACCTGTAAGTAATCCGTAAGTAGAGTATTCCTGCAAATAACGTTTAATCCGTAGTTACAATGCCTTCAAATAATCACTTCTTGTGTTTATATTAATAATTGCTGCGCTTTTATTATTTAGACAAAAGAAAATTTAAAAAACATACAAATAGAAAAAAAATTAGTTTTTAGTTTTTTTTGCATTTTAATAAAAGCCCTTTTAAAAGTTTATATGTACTTTTTCATATACAATCAAGCAAGTTTAGAAAATTCAAACCCTGTCATGTGAACCAGTAACAATTAATTGTTAATGATCGCTGTAAACATGAGAGAGTTCTCTTGTTTCAAGAAATTTAAGCCAATTTTAACAAATCTGGTTTTTTGCTCGATATTAAATTTGCATTAAAAAATCTAAATATTTAAATCAATGATAAAATATTGTTCACCATCACAAAGCGATCCTTATATATCTCTGGTTCTCAGGAATAACGTTATTCCTCTCCCTCAGAAGTTTATTCCCCCAAAAGTGACCAACGAAATTCTAATTGCCAGTGAAAACCACGAACGAGCTTGAGAAGCAGCTGACCCGCTTCGCTTATTATGAGCGAAGGGAAAAGCACTAGGGACTTTCTACGTTGGATCCGGTTTTCGGTTAATAAACAGAGAGCAACTTTCTACGTCGGAGTCTGTCTAAGAGTAACATTTGAAGAACGACTTTCTGAGACGGAGCCGGTTGAGTTTAGTTTAGTTATATTAACGTCCCGTTTTGAAGCAACACGAGGGCTATTTTGGGACGGACCTCGTAATTTTGAACCTCGGTCAGATGACGAGGACGACACCGGAGCTGGCACCCCCTCTCCAAACTTCCACGCCGCACCAACGGGAGGACGTTTGACCACTACGTATGATTTAGCGTGCGGCAGGCCCCATACACGGCGGATCTTCGGTGGAATCGGGTCTCGAACCTGGGGCCCTCCGGCCCCAGGGCCGAGACCTTACCACTAGGCCACCGCGGCCCCTCCCGGAGTCGGTTGAAGAATAGTCATCGGAGAGCGACTTTCTACGTTCCAGCTGATCGAAGGGTTAATCCTAAGCAGAAATAAAACGGTCTCCGTAATGTAACTTGTATGCAGCATCTTCATGCGATTTCTTTAAAATTCACAAAATTTATGTATATTATTTAATTAATTTCATTTCATGATGCTTAAATTAATTAAATTATAAAAAGAAATAGATTAGAAATGCAGCTTACCGTCAGTAGCAGTTTTCATTTTACTACAACATCTCCGGACTGTTATGCAATTAGTTCCATAATTATGAGCCGCGTTTCGCTATGAGCAAGCAGTCCTCCCTACTTGCGATGCTTCCGGATATGTTTCCTGGCGCACTGAGTCCCCATCAGTCTTTCGTTAATTATTCCTCATAGCAACTTTAAAAAGGAGACATATTCTGAAAATTAAAATTTACTGGAGTCAGGTTGCTACACAATAAGAGAACAGAACGCCGTCTCTTACCCCCGTACCCTGACCTTATCGGTCACTGAACGGTTTGATGGTCAAGACACGGGAATTTTATTTAAGAAAAAAGTAAAACAAAATAAACAAAAAGAAAGAAATATTTACACTATGTACAGCACAGGCATTTTCACTGTTACACTATTAGTTCGTAATTTCTTTTCTTAAATGTTGTTATTCCTTTCTTTTCTAAAGGGGGGGAATGTCCGGTAATTGAGTCTTTTAGTTCAACTCACTGGAATGTTGAAGGCTAGGGAGGCCGGAAAAGATCTCTGTTTTCGCTCATGAATTTGATAATCCTACGAATTTTATGCCTGGAGACGAGGTTATTGGCGACTCTTTTCAGACATTCTTGTTCGAAGTTTAGCGCTGGCTTCCTCATATGCCAAATCACTGTGTAAATACACTCCGTGGCATAATGAAGTGCCGTGCCAATTCCACCACAGCTGCAAAAATCACTGTCAGACAGGTGAAACCTTTTGAGGTAGGCAAGGAAAGGGCCATGTTGAGAGAAGAAGATAACATCCTCTTTAATCCAGTTAGTGGGACGGAGACTAACTGAGGGCATGATGTTATATATTTTCCTGTCTGTATCGCCATTCTTCCATGAGGTTTGCCACTCCTCAAGCTCTTCCGGAGAAGGCCTTTTATGTGAGGTTTAGGAAGTTTAATAAGTGAATAGGGTTGGCCATGTTGCGTTGCGTCTTTTGTCAGTTGGTCTGCTCTCTCATTGTTTATATTGCCTGCATGCGCTTTAACCCACGAGACTGTTATTCTTGGATTTGTTAGGAAGATTTTGAAAATTTTCTTGCTGTTTCGTTTGTGCTCTTTGAATTGGAAGATGCCATGATAACTGATCGAGTTAATGATATTGAATATCTCTGACTTTGCCCACTTTACACCGTTTCAATAGCCGCCTCGAAGACCATAATTGATCTACCAATCAATTCTATTCTTGCTCTATTGTCTACGTGTATTTGAGAGGTATTGTGGTTTGACAGATGAGATGCGTATATTACTGCTTCGTGCAGCGCAGTGAGTTCAGCTTGAAATGCGGTGTTGTCGTTGAGTTTAGCAGACCACTGGTAGGCCCAGATGTCATTGGTCAAGACGCAGAAGTGCTACTACACCATAACAAGTGGACCCAACGGAAATGTAGCAAGTAGCCCAAGTGACGCTGTTTTCTATCTTGATACGTGGGAATGGTATATTACATTTGGAGAGAGCTTTTAAATATGCAGGTTGTCTGCACTTATCGTGATCCAGTAGCTAATTTCTAAACCGTTAGGGATAGACATATAGTTTCAATTAGAAAAAATCTTTAAATAAAGTGAAAAATTATATTTTATGTTTTTTAAGTCTATTAATATATTTCTGAAAAAGCTACGAATTCTAATTTTTTATTCGGTTCCCCGGTCCTATCAATCATATTCAGTAAAATGTTTTTCACACACTAACAATTTAAACAAAAAAAGCTCCACTCTTATGCGACCAAAACTGACAGAGTTATGGAGCTTTGAATTTCATAATTTTAAACCAATCAGTGGCCTCATCGAGAAAGTGTTCAGAATTGATTGGTAGATCAATTGTGGTCTTCGAGGCGGCTATTGAAACGGTGTAAAGTGGGCAAAGTCAGCGATATTCAATATCAATAACTCGATCAGATCTGTCGAAAGTGAGTGGTTCTTTTTTTGTTTAAATCGTTAGTGTGTGGAAAATATTTTACTAAATATGACTGAAAAGGCCGGGGGACCATATAAAATTTTGGAATGCGTAACTTTTTCAGAAATATGTTACTAGATTTAAAACACATAAAACATAATTTTTCCCTTAATTTAAAGCATTTTCCCAACTTGAATTATATGTCTATATCTAACGGTTTAGAAATTAGCTACTGTTTATCGCTTATTAAAATCTAGACCTTCTCGCAGTACAAATGATACACTGATCGTTTTCGTCCAAACTCACGGAGAGCAGTGGAGTGGAATTCGTATTGTGATGTCCGTCGAATCAGAAAGTTCAAGAGAAGCAGCAGAGTTCACAAGGAGAGCCCTTGTTCACGATCACAACATTTATTGTACGATCACACACACACAGAACTATATACATGCTTTCAAGAGAAGAGAGACAAGAGTAATGCGTAGTAAAGTGTGCATTGGCGCGCTCACATATTCTGGCAACCATTGATCGCAAAAATGCCAATTTACAGTTCAAAGGCGCCAACACTGATATCTCCAAAGGCTCGGTCTCAAATAACAGATTAAAATTTTAAAGAAAAATTACTATCAGATACAGAATGAACGTTACCACAAGCACTCTCCCTGCTGCTGACTGCAGGCACACCAGTGATTGACGAGATTGCCACATAAATGAGACCTACCATCCAATGTGAGAAAAGTGATTTTCTACCAGCGGTTGATGTAAAATTCAAATAAAACGACTTACCCTGTGTAGCAGCTAACCGGTCTCTCCTACAAAGTTTATTTAAATAAGGCATTAAATTGTATGAGAAAGCTTTGGTTTCTGTGAGGAAGGATAATAAAAGGTTAAAAAATTAAATTTTTAAGCGGTTGGTTCAGCGCCAGTTAGTAAAATACTCCTCTTACACTCACCTATTGACACATAATGTTTTACGCTTCTGTCTGCGAATCTTTCAGAGATATGTTTATCTATATTTTGAAAGAGGGTTATCACAGATTTAAATGGAGTTTTTTAATGCAGAAATGCGAATTTATTGAATATAAAAACTGCTAAATGCAAATATGAGTCTAGTAATTCATCATCCAATTGTTGTGACTTCAAAACTTCAGGTCGCGAATTCTATCCCGGGTTGTGTTCGTACTCAGTTTTTGCTATAATTTGCAATGAGTTTGCAAAGCAAGCTTGCTGCAAGTTCGTCCCATAGTGACTTCGAAGCTTGCGTTAACTTGCTGCAAACTTGTTTCACGCTTGCACTCTTGTCGTGTCAAATTTGCTGTAAGCTTGCAGATTTGCAGTGCAAGTCTGCTGCAAATTTGCTGCAAACTAAAATTGTTATCTGGGGATAGTTGCAACTTCCGACTTCATAAGGGAGGAAATGGAAACTTGAGAAAATGAAATTTAAGGCATCTCAGGGAAGTAGCCTAATACCAAACAAGAATATTAAATTATCCTCATATGTGTCAATATCTCATTTATGTGTGTAATACAAATCATTACTTAAAGACAGCACAGGTTTGTTCTGCAGAGCTTCAGAACCCATTAAAAATCATTTAAAAAACTTTTCGAATTTTCGTATTTATTCTAATTTCTTTACTTGTCCACTCTGAGAGTTCGACGATCAACGAAAATGAAAAAAAAGAATGAAGACAGAAAATGAATCAACGAAGTTGACGCCTGAATCACCTAAAAGTTTTAGAAAGATACTAAAGTTTGATCACTGCGCAATGCTAAGTGAAATGAAGTGGGAAGAGAAATAGCTACCCTTTCTCTCTTTGAGCTTAGCCAGAGTTGGATTCTCGAAACCTCCAGTTTGGCTGATGCTCTTTTTCCGTTTTTCTTTTCTTTCACTCCTACTCAATGTTCGCCTTCGCTCTCCCGATTTGTTTTTCTGCGATGCCTTTCAGGTGGTTCTCTTTGGGTTTCGGTTCCGCTTTCATGTTGTCTCGAAGGAAGCATAGCTGGTCTGCACGTACTCGCATTCTTTTATTAGAAGTCACATTCATGGAGAAAAGATACATCAGTACTTTTAGATACCCATTATATTTTAGATAGTTATAATTGAAATTCGAGCTATTTAAAGATAACACCATTTTTTAGAAAATTCTATTTAAATTCAATTTGAAAAAGCATTGCCCTTTTCTCAGCAGATGAGTCGTCATTGTCTAAACGACAGCATAATGGTTAGTCAATCTAAGGTGCATATTTTGAACAATTTTCTTAAATGCTTCAATTCATGTATTATTTCACCATCTTCTAATTCAATAGAAGCAAATTATTTTTTTCTGATTTCGCCCTGTTTATTTCTGTTTTAATATATGTATTATCCTTGAATTGTAAATCTAAGGATTGGGTCGTACAGCAGTCTGATGCATGGATAAAAGGCCTAAGTCAATAAATTTTTCTTCTAATCTCTCTGCAAATATTTCAGATTAGAGCATGAAACGCTGTGTGCTTATACCACCGATAGTAACTTTTTGCAAGGAGATTCTGGGCGAAGACTTGTAATCTCCATTCCATAGCTGTGCTGTAAGAAAAAGTGACATAACACAATAACTCTAACTTAATGATGCTGTGCCAAGGGAGATTAAAGAGAGAAAGGGAAGAGAGAAAAAAAAATTAATTAAAATGAAAAAGATTAATAATTGTTTTGGTTGGTATCAAGCGTATTTATTTCTCATTGATACATCCAAATTTTATACAAAATCAGGCATAGAATTTTTACAGGTAAACATTAAGGAAAGTGGATCGTAGAACACGGGAGAGTCAAAGTTATAGTTATTTCTTACTTTCAGTTGTTTACTAGCTCATCTCGCGCAATCGGTTATTATCCTCGAACAGGACATCCTCCCCACCCTGGTCAACCTCCAGAGGTATGACCAGTTGAATAGGACGAGTTAGCGTTTTACCGCCAAGGCGTAATACGCAAGATCTAACCTTTTTATCACGGCCTTTGATAAGCTTGTCGTCACGAGCTCTTTTCCACATGTGTCGGGGCGTTGCATTTCCATGCAATAACACGACATCTCCTTCTCGGACGTGAGATGAATTATGGCATTTGCGTACCTGGTGAAAAGTGCTCAGTTGTAACAAATACTCCCTAGACCATTTTTTCCAAAAGGTATCAAGTAAGTCCTGCTGAATCCTGTAATTCCTTGACAGATTCGTGATCTTTTGTTCCGGATCGGAAGGTACTAATGTTAATTTCTTGCCTGTCAAGAAATGACCTGGCGTTAGTATTTCATCGCTGTCATTTTCCTGCTCATAGACAAGAGGTCTACTATTCAAGGCGGCTTCTATTCCTATCAATGCCGTTTGAAGACCTTCTTTGTCTAGGAGGGCTCGGCCAAGCGATTTTCTGAGGCATTGCTTCGTCAAGCCGATTAACCTCTCACATCAACCTCCCCACCAAACCGCCCGTGGAACAATGAACTTCCACTTTATACCATTAATGGCATAAAACTGTTGTACCTTAGTTGAAGCTAAGCTATTCCAAAGATATATCAATTCTCTGTTTGCAGCATGGAAGGTTTGCAGGAAGGAAGGCTATTATCGGTGTAGATAGTATGGGGCAATCCACGTCGACCAAGAAATCGTTGCAATGCCATCAAGAACTTATCCGTGGTCAAATCTGAAACTAGCTCAATATGTAATGCTCGTGTAGTTGAGCATGTGAACAGTGCAATGTGAGCAGTGTCCAAAGATTTAGAATTGCGAACATATAGTGGACCTGCGAAGTCAATCCCTGTTGTTGAGAAGGGAATGGAAGGAGTCACTGTATCCGCTGGAAGTGGAGCTGCAGTCTGGGTACCACGAGGCGCCTTAGAAAGCCTGTATGGTAGGCAACCGTGGATAACTCGTTTTATAGCTTCACGTCCACGAAGAATCCAATAATTCGATCGTAGCTCTGAAAGAACAATCCTAACACCCAAGTGCTGCAGACGCACGTGAGTGTGGCGTATGAGAAGTTGCACAAAATGATGCGAACCATCAATAACAAGGGATGCTTCTCTTCTGAAGTAACCTGTGCGAACTGCAATCTGCCTCCAAGTCGTAAATGATTTTCCTGAAGAAAAGTGTTGAAGCGAGCAATCTTCTATTTAGCAGGTAGTGGCATGGAATTTTCAAGTGCTTTTATTTCGACAGGGAAGCACTGCTTTTGAACGACGAGTATCCAGTAGTCTTTAGCTTTTTCAATTTCATCGGAAGTTAATTCCTGAAATAAACGGTGCTTAGACTTAAAATTATTCAGGAAACGTAAAATCCAAGTTGTAACGCGAAGAAGTCTGGTATATGAGCTGAAGTATGAGGCGTTTATAACAGGTTGAAATGTTGCAGTACACAAGGGTTGCACCTTTGACTTCCGAGCTTCAGCAGTGCATTGTGGAATTTCTTTCAATGAATCTGATTCAGTAGGCCAATTATCTGGATATTGACTCAACCAATCGGGACCATCCCAACAAATATCCAGCAGAAATACAAAATAAAAGAAATAGAATTTTTACAGGTAAACCTTAAGGAAACTGGATCGTAGAACACAGGAGAGTCAAATTTACAGTTATTTCTTACTTTCAGTTGTTTACTAGCTCATCTCGTGCAATCGGTTATTATCCTCGAACCGGACAATAATGACATGATTATAATTATGTTCTTCATAAAATTTTAAGTAATTAATTTCTAAGAGGAATTTAATTTTAAAAGGATAAGGATTCAATAAATATTAGATGCGGATTCAGTGAATAAATAATAAGGGGTAAAGCGTTCATAGAGAACAATAATTGCATTAGAAGATGGAGAGAGAAGATCTAGTTTTCTCATCCGTAGGTGGGAAACATTCTCTCAGTCAGTCCGGAGAAGCAACAGCGTTGTGATGGAAGGGTTGAAACTGATTCTTTCAAGGTCGTCGCCATTGTAGTAAGATGAAGTTACGAAATAGGATTGCGTAAGCTGGCGCTCACAGTTGGCAGATGAAGGTCGAAGTGACTTCTGAATCAGTTGTTAGAAGGGTTGGAACTGGTTTTTTCAAGGTCTTCTCTATTGTAGAGTGAAGAAGATGCGTTGCTATGCGTTGGCACCTGTGTTGCAAAGATTTGTGTTACTGTAACCCCAAAGCCAGTTTGGCGGTTATTCTGTAAGAATGTTCGTTTTTGTCAGATTGGCTTCTGCCATTCGTTCGTGTTGGTCGGATGTCTCCATTCGGGAGCGTCATACTCAATAAATCACTAAAAATTATGGAATTCGTCTAATCAATTGTAGTTTCGTAATTACAGTCCATTAATCAAAAGGACCAAACATAAGATTGGTCCAGTCGCGCCGGACATGTTTGTCTGTCGAAAAATCTTGAATTTCGTTTCGAAGAAAAAAAAAGTATGTCGGTCTCTTCAGACGACGAACCGTTGGCTCAATTAAAACGGAAGTGCAACCTTCGGTTGACAAATTTTCAAACGAAAATAAATAAACTGCAACTGTATTTGAATGACCAAGCGTCAAACAATGACATTTTTATGATACAGAGCAAATTGGACAGTGTATTAGAATTATGTGCAAAAATAGAATGTTTAAAATTGGATTACTACGATATTACCGAAGATGAACAAATAGCGGATAACGACGCTGAATTCGAAAAGATGGAAGATGACTTGGAATATTTAAAGGTAAGCTTTCAAAAAATATTTTCCTTTTCAGATTCCTGTACAACTGTAAAATCAAGGAGAAAAAGTCTGGGTCTATAAGTGTGGAAGAATTTCAGCATGCTAAAAAGTATTTAGTTAAAACCATACAGGTAAATGTATTTAGTGCTGAAATTAACGCCTTAAAGAAAAATGAATCTATTAAAAGAACTAATGTAAGTAATTTAAATGTTTTTCTTGATGATGACGATCTCATTCGTGTCGGAGGTAGACTTACTAACTCAGAATTATCTTTTGATCAAAAGCATCCTATTTTGCTGCCTCGAGATCATAAGTTAACTGATATTATTATGGAGCATTTTCACATAAAAAAATTGCATGTAGGTGCGCAAACTTTACTTCATCTTGTTAGGCAAGAATATTGGCCTTTAAATGGGAGAAATAATGCTAGAATAATTGTGCACGAATGCCTTAAATGTTATAAAGCTAAACCCAAACTTGAAGAGCAAATAATGGCATCGTTGCCTAGGGAAAGAGTAACAGTCAGTTCCCCCTTTTCCAATACTGGTATAGATCTTTGTGGCCCATTTTATATTAAATATAAAAATCAACGTAAAGGTATATTCAATAAAGTTTATGTAGCAATATTTGTTTGTTTCTCTACTCGAGCGGTTCATTTAGAAATTCTCACCGATTTAACCTCTGATGCTTTAATTGCTACCTTAAAAAGGTTCTTTGCTCGTCGTGGCATTTGCACAACAATATTTTCGGACAATGCTACAAATTTCGTTGATGCTAATTCGAAACTTAGAAAGTTTTACCAACTATTTAAAAAACTTCCTGAGATAATCTAGCTTCGTATTTGGTTTCGCAATCAATTTCGTGGAAGTTCTTGCCTCCTAGATCTCCTAATTTTGGCGGTCTCTGGGAAGCTGGAGTTAAATCGTTTAAACACCATTTGAAAAGAACCGTAGGAAACTTCAAATTAACTATTGAAGAATTTTTAACAGTTGTAAATCAAATTGAAGGTGTTCTTAATAGTAGGCCACTCATTCCATTATCGTCCGATCCAAACGATTTTTCGACTTTAACACCAGGTCACTTCTTAATAGGTCGACCAATTAGTTCCATTCCGGAACTTCAATTAGTTTATGTTCCCAATAACAGACCTTCTATCTGGCAAAATTACAAAAATTGAACCAAATTATTTGGCAAAAATGGTCCAGAGATTATCTGAATAATCTCCAACAGCGTGGGAAATTGAAATTTCAGAAAAATAATATAGAAAAAGGTAGTCTTGTACTTTTAAAGGACGATAACCTACCGATTTGTTCTTGGTCAATGGGTAGAATTCATGAAGTAATACCAGGAAAAGATGGAAAGGTACGAGTTGTATTAGTCAAAACACACAGCTGATGGTATTTTTAAACGTAGTATTTCAAATGTATGTTTATTACCTGTAAATACTACCTAAAATTGTATATTAATTGAATTGGTTTCTTACTGAATTTTAAGTGAATGTCTCATGTTTGTATGGTAAATATTATTAGTTACATTATTTGAAATTTTGAATTGCTTCATTGTATAATTTGTTAACTATTGTAATCATTTGTTGAATTAATTTGTTTCAAATAATAATATTTCAAAGTCGGGCGGTATGTTGGCGCCTGTAGTGCAAAGATTTGTGTTACTATAACCCCAACGCCAGTTTGGCTGTTATTCTGTAAGAATGTTTGTTTTTGTCAGTTTGGCTTCTACCATTCGTTCGTATTGGTCGGATGTCTCCATTCGGGAGCGTCATACTCAATAAATCACTAAAAATTATGAAATTCGTCTAATCAATTGTAGTTTCGTATTTACAGTCCATTAATCAAAAGGACCAAACATAAGACTATGATTACGTAAGGAGACTTCTCGCTCTTCTTTTTTTAAATGGGTTGAAGGGATCGTAGCGGGGAATCGAGCGGATTGTAATATTGTCCATATTACCGATTCTATTGATGAAAGATGTTGCGAGTTTTTTGAAAAATTCCAGGAGGGGAGGATCTTGAGATCTTGACGGATGTTGTTGTCACGCACGAACCAGGGCATCTTAGAGATATGTCTTAAAGTAATATTTTGAAGAATTTCCAGTTGAGAGATATGAACAGCAGCTGCAATACCCCAGATAACAGCTCAGTAGGTGATGAGGGGTCTGAGGATGGTTTTATAAATCAGTAATTTATTGTTCATTGACATTTTTAGATCCTTGTTAAGAAGAGGATAGAGGCTGTAATTCTTTTTAATATATTCAATATGTGGTCGGAAGGTGAGTATGATCAAGAATTACGTCGAGGTACTTAGAGTGATTTTGCCACTGGATGACTTGGTTGTTGACTGTAGGTGAAGAGGGTTTATTCCTTTTTCTGGAGAAGAAAACAGCTTGGTTTTTTTCTACGTTGACTTTTATCTTCCTTTTAATGTGGCCTTCTTCGAGTTGGCTCAGGTGTCTTTGGATGTCATTAAGGATGGTATGCGAGTTTTTTGCTGTGCTAGGGATGGCAGTGTCGTCTGCGAAAAGATAAAGTTGAGTTCTGGTTGTTCTTGGAATGTCGTTGATAAAAATGTTGTAAGAGAGAGGAGCGAGGATGGAACCTTTTGCAATACTAGCTTTGATGTTTTTGTAGCTTCAGAAGGAACTGACAACTTTGACTTTGAAATTTCTGTTGGTGAGGTAGGAAATTAGGAGTTTGGTGAGCGAGTCCGGGGTGTTAAGTTCGATAAGCTTGTATATGAGTCCAGTGGTCCAAACCTTGTCGAAGTCTTTCGCCACGTCAAGGAAGACTGTTCTAATATCTTTACTTTCAGACCAGCCCTGTCTGGTAATTTCGATCATGCGGAGAAGTTGAGAGACTGTTGAGTGATTTTTACGGAAACCAAATTGGTAGGGAATAAGTTGGTGCTCAACCTCTGGCTCAAGTCTATTGAGAATAATTTTTTCCACTAATTTACTTAGCGTTAGTGATGAAAGCAAGCTAATGGGTCTGAAGTTGGTGAGATTATGGGGATCATTGCCAGGCTTGTGGATAGGGATAATGATAGAATCGCCGTTAGCGTTACAGATTTTGTTATGCCAGGAGTCATTGTTGTGATCTTTCCACATCTTGGAGAGCTTCTCTTTTTCTCTATTGTATGTTTTCTTGTCTTGCGGCCATTTAGTGCGTTGCCAAATCTTCCGGAGTCTATTCGTGTGAGTTATTTGGGCCCTGATGTCGGGAGAAGTTTCGAAGGAGTTATTTTTTGTTACATTCTAGCGGTGAGCTTGAAGGCATTGATAATGCCCTCGGTGAGCTGGTCAGTTTCTTTTTCAATTTTGAGTTTGGTGTTAATCTTGGCATGGTAGCTGGTTTGGGTGATGAGAAAATCTCTAAATTCGTTCCAGTGAATGATCAGGTGATAGTTGTCTTGAATGTTGATCTCGTTTATGTGAAGATGGAGTAGTATCGGGAGGTTGTCACTTGTGAGATATGTGATAGTTTTAATAGAGTAGTGATAGTCGATACTCCTGGCTATGGCGAAGTTAATTACATGGTCAGTATTTTTGCTAAATCTTGTAGGGTAATATGGAGCGATGATTTTTAGTTTCAGTTCTTTTGCGTAAGAGTTCAGCCTCATCCCAATGGGATTGGTTCTTTCACAGTTCCAGTTGTGGTGTTTTGATTTAAAGTCCCCTATTAGAAGTGTCCTGTAAATTGTTTGAATGAGAGTTTCTATGACGAGAGTGAAGGAAGAGTCACTGCAGAGTGGAAGATAGGCGGAAATGATGTTGATGTTTTCTTGAGTGGTCGTAAGGTGAATAGTTATGATGGTGCTTTCAATTTGTCTCAGAAAAGGGTTGTGATTGTGGGTGCGAGGAATATTTTTTGATGAAGATTCCAGTTCCTCTAATGTCTCTTCCCGTTCTGCTAGGTGTGGAGTAGAATGAATAGTTTGCAATGAAAGTTCGGTTGGTGGAACGAAGTTTTGTTTCCTGAACGACAATTATGTTAGGGATGGTCATAGTGGGAAAATCTCTAATTTCATTAATTCTTTCTTTATTTTTTAGTTAGTTCTTTATTTTTTAATCGATTTGCGTTCCAAGAGCAAATTCTAAGGCCCGGTGGTTCGTGTGCTTACAGATGAATGTAAGTCAATAAGAAACATTTTTCTTTTTGACTGTTTTACAAGAAGAGTGCCGTATATCTTTTTATATTTTGCATTCTCAACTTCAAGAGAAGCCGAAATATTTCATACAATTCCCCACCTCATTTAATGGAATTTTGTAACTAGAAATATGTGTCTAGAAGCAATATTTAAGGATATAAACGTTAGTGCCACATTTTTGTGGCACAAACGTTTGGCAAAGCAAAAATGGCAAAAACATTCAACGAGTGTATACATTCATGATTGTTTTAGCCCGGCATCCTACGGACATTCAACGAGTGTATACATACGTGATTGTTTTATCCCGGCATCCTACGGACATTCAACAAGTGTATACATTCATGATTGTTTTAGCCCGGCATCCGACTGCTGGGGCATTTTCCGCAAAACTTGTTGCAAACTTTCCTCATTGGCCGAGAACAAAATGTAAGAACAATCATCTCCAAACACTTCCTTTTTAGTCGGGTTGTGGTGGATCTTTTAAGTTCACGTAGCAAATGGGTTTAATTTTATCAAATTTGATTAAGGTATTTTAATTTGTCAAACCTCAGATATGGTTTGGTTAATAAGCATATGAGGATAGCTACAGAGTCGTAGGGTATGTGGAAGTAGGATGTGTTTATAGGGCTGAAAATGTTTGATCAAATTGTATATAAAGTTTTCTTATTAGACGACTAAAAATAAGATAACGTTAAAGCAATGTTAACATCCGAAAATGGGATTTAGTTGGGAAGATAATAAGCATAATGGAGTGAGAGTATGTTTCAAACAGTCAAGTTAACCCCCCCCCCCCCCACAATCGAGATAAATCCTAATCCTCTATAATCACCTCCTCTGGATGATAACTGGCCTTAATAAGGCACAAAGGAAAGAATGGCTGAGGCAATTTTTCATTGAGGAAACTTAGCGTACATGCTTCTCATTATTCATCTCAAAATACAAAGATGAAGAACCTGACTCACCCTTGTTTGGGTTGGATGGAGATGAGTCATTGAAATACATTCTCATACAGGACAGTCATTGAAATTTCGTTCACATGTTTCAGCATGGAGCGTTTTTGATGAAACTTAGTTAACATGCCTCTCAATGGTCAAATAAAAATACTATAGGAATAGGATTAAAAACTACTGTCAATTTGTAAATAATTTTATATGAATTTGAGGAAAATTCTACCAATTCTAATAAGTAGTATTATTATTTGAATTCTATCAATACGAATACTAATAAAGCGTTTTTTACGCTTTTTATATATAAAAAATTCCAATTTCCTCTTTCTCACAAGGTATTTCAAAATAAAACGGAGGGTTTTCTGCCAGTCTCTTGTTTTAATGTCAAAACAAACATTATAAATTCCCTCAATGTATAGGAGCTTGTTTCTTACATCTACCCTCTCATCCAACACTTTCCGATGAAGGGGAGGGGGCGATGTTGGTAAGTGGTGGCTGCATCTGCATTGCCACTAATCATAAATTCTTCACGTTTGTCATTACAGTTTGATCAGAGCTATGGTTAGTGTGCCTCATAAAAATAAAAATTAGATGCAATTAACAATAATATTCTTTCAACGATGTTTGAAGCAATTTAAAGACAAAGGGAAACTTTACTCTGATACATACTTTAAAACAAAAATAAAAAAAGAAAATTCCAACCTGTAGTGCGAAACATCTTAGAATGATAATGTCATCATGGTGAAAATGGATATTGGATAAGCATAGAAAAAATAGGAAAAAATATCCAATTAAGACAAAAGAACAATTATTTATCTGGTGCTCGCATGTGCAGCAGCATCCAGGAAAAATTGATTCTCGGATCAGAACCACGAAAATTGATCGGATTCTTCTTCCTCCTCGTTCTTTTTCATTCGTTTTTTTCTAATCTTATTATTGTATTTTAACCTCCATCATAGATTTAACTTTCCTTAATTTGTTTTAATATCATTTTGAAAAAGCGTTCATTATTTCATCGTTTCCGTTTTGCATACTACCATTCTGCCTCAGTTTCTAAATCAAATATAAAAATATATCAACATACGATAAAATGCGAGATACTTCTACTAAATTTGAAGCAAAAGTAAGCCATCAAGTCTTGAAAATTAAATATTTTTGAAATGAAGATTTAATAAACTTTTGAATGAAAGGTTATACTGCAAAAGCCGATTCCACATTGAAACGAATTCAGAGCATTTCAATAGAGAATGAATGGTAAAATTTTGATGCATCGTCATTGCATACTTGATTTTGAAAACAAAATGTCGAAACATAGCAAGGGAATAAAATTTGTATGACTGGAAAGCTAATATTATAAATATTTAAGTTATGTGAAAACGGATATGTGTAATAACATGCTACAAAGTTATTGAAGAAATAACTTCGGATAAATTACTTCTGAACTTTTAATTAATAATAATAAAAGAGTCCCATTCTTACCGAGCACCTACTACCAAAAAGCCAAAGTTACTAGCTACTAGCTCTAGTTCCAACGGTCTGCTTTTTTGAGTTTTATGAAGGATCTCTGGATCGCGCTATTTACATATGATCTGCCATCCTAAGAAACATTAACATGTTGAAACAGTAACGGACCGTCTATTAAATTCTGTGATTGTCTTCTGCTCAAGCATATCTCAAAAATAATGGAGGTAAATAATGGCTTTCTTCAAAAATTCATTTTCATCATAAAAACATGCTGTCTATAGTTATTACAGATCACCAGGAAAATCCTTCCATTTACTAAGTAGTAATTTACTAAATACTTATTGGATGAATAGAATTCAAAATAGGCTTATAAGATAATTAAGTTTTTAAAAAACACATTCAAGAGTTTAAGTAAAAATAAATGTACATATATCAACATATTTTTACCTCTTATTATCAATAGGATTCTCAAATGATTTAAAGTTCTGTTTAAAGAAACATTTTTGGAATCATAATTATCTTTTCATGTTTTCATCGCATAAAATGTCTATCAAAAAGGGTGGTTTTGTTTAAGGATTTAGTTTCACTTAGTTTCTGCAAATATTTTAACTGCTTTTAATATCATCGTGGATGCCGTGTGGTTACAGAAAGTAGATAAAATCCTAACAGCAATTGCATAAGTCTGCAATAATTTTTTCAGCTGCACGAGATTTCTTGGATGATCTTACTTTCATCCAAAACCGAAAATGATCTCAGTCCCACTATCACATATAGTTTTCTTGAAAATCTTAGATTTATTTTTATTAAAATAATTCACGATGAATAAAAAAGGGCTAATATATTTGAATGAAAATATTACAAAAGCTTCAACATTACACTGTAAGTCATACATTCAACTTGCGACCTTCATTCAAAGCCTGTGATTGTTGAATGGTTTTTACTTCTCTTTCGCGTTTTACCTAGTACGTTTTCGTGTGTATTCATCAGTATCCCTATTATAATAATATTTCATCTTATTTCCGTAACATTTATATATCTTTGTTGATCCTTAACTATACTTTTATAATCTAAACCCCTGGTACTTCGCAAAGCCCTAATCACCTTATCCTTAAAAAAAACCTATGTTTCCTTTTCGGTTTCATTTATCGCGTCTGTAAATGAAGCACGAAGTAAAAGTTTTCGTATGCCAGTACCTACAATATTCACTCTTTTAATTTTGCCTGCGAGAGTTTTGGGAACTTGGAACAAAGATATAGGAGAGAGTTGACGAATTCGGAAAGTGTCATAATTTCAATTCTCTTAAATATTTTTGCATTAAAGTAAGAGAATTATATGTATATTAATGATAATTATATACAACTATGTAAACGGTGTGTAAGAAATCATTTTTAGGAGAAAGAGCTACGTGGTAACAGTTAGAATACAAGTGCTTAGATTTAGATATCATTAATTAATTATAATAACAAAAGAAAATAGCTTTTAAGCTCTTTGAAAGTCAGTTGGAAAATATGTTATTATATCCCGAGATAAAATATTTGTTTGGCTACATTTATCTGTAGTAATTCTTTAAAGTATTTTAAAGATTTGGTTACGGGAATTTTTTTATTGTTGTTGTCCAAAAGTTACTTAGATTGAACAGTTAATAGTTGAATAAATTTGACTGTTTAAATAAATAATAATAATTTCCCTAATTACAGAATAGCTCCAAAAGCAGTTATCACCACAAGTATTACTCATAAACAGTGGCGGCTAGTGCTTAATCACCATCGGGGTGCTTCAACGTAATTTTCTACATTTTTATTTTAAATTTATTATTAGATTTTTTTCGACTTCAAATTATTTTTAATAAAATAATTTTTATTTAGAAAATTCCAATTTTTAACTAAAAATGAATAAGAGTTTTTAGAATGGGTTTTCGCAGTTATTTATGATATGTCTCTTACCCTCTTTTATAAGGCTTTAAGGAATCGACTGAACTTGAGAAAAAAAAACATTGAAACCTGTTAATTAAAATAAATACATATATAGGGATAACGGTATTATTTATAGATATTAACAAGACTATTTAAAATAAAGTCGCCTCTTCCAGTTTTATTTCGAGCGAAATGATCAACAACGTTTTCTACAATATTGGTATGACAAATCAAATGACGTAAGGACGCTCAAGGACTGGCAAAGAACAGAATTTCTTTGGTAGATATCGTCCAAAATTTGCTAGATTCGCGAATTTGGTGTTGAGATCTCATCCCATGTTTCATTCTTCTAGCTGTTTTTGTTTTTGAATTATATTGTTCATACACACATGGACAGACAGACATTTCCAAATTTCTTTTTCAGTGCAGGTGGGAGGAAGATGGAGACCCCGAAAGCTCTAAACCGTGTCAGTTTCTCAATATTTAGAGGTCGAGCATTTTAGCAATTACAATGATTTTTGCATTTTACGGATTCAAAAAAGAAAGAAAAATGGTTAATTTATAGTGTTATACCTACCTATAGGTGGCCTGTGGTGCTTTTCAATGTGATTTCACTTACTTTAGCTCTTTGAGAGATTATATTCATTCAATCTTCCTACATTTCATTCTGAGCGGCTAACACAATAACATCGGGGTTGTTTAAATCTTGCAATCGACTCCTGTTAGACTTATCTACATTTAGAAGTAAAATCTGCTGAAAAAGTTATATTGAATGTAAAACGAAAAACAATCGTTCAAATTTATCTACGATAATTTTTTAAGTAATTTTTTAATGAATAATTAATTATTTCTTCATTTTACTTTTTCATTCGTTTTTCAAAGTAATTTATTTTCAAATTTCATCTCGTAAACCATTTTTCCGCAATCAAATAAACCCTAAAACTATTCCCTATCTCGCGGTGCTACCGTGCCGACAGTTCTCTGCTTAGATTAATGTCCTACTGAAAAAAAAGAAAGACTGGGATTCCACAGTAAATGCGCATGCTCAACCAGAATAAACTGGAGCAAAGGAAATATCTAGTTCTCGAAGAGAAAAAGCTTTCTGAGAAGACAGCGAATAGGGAAAATTCTTTGAAGCCACCTTGGTTTCTTCCCAGCTTTAGGCTCAGCTGAAAGCGTCAAAAGTTAATTTTATTGATGGATTTGAAAATTACATGCAAAACTAAATAAATAAGTGATTAAATTTACGCACTGAAAACAGCTGGGGGTGCTGTCCCTGTAGAAGAGCCGCCCCTGCTTTTCCTATACATTAAAAATGTTGAGGCTATCCAGGTTCGACAACCTTCCGCTAATTACATTTCACTGCCACTCATTTAAAGTTCCATCTGCAAGAGTAGAACTTGCAACAGTTTGTGAATTCTGAAATGGAGAACGTACTCCTAAAGCGGGACACTCACCGCTATTCCACTCCACATTTTTTGGAAACGCGGGAAGGCAAAAACTTTCGTCCATCTGAAATCCCAATGAAGATTGGTGTAGACAGACAGCGCTGTTGGAATTCCAACGAGATTGGTTATCCATTGGAAAGATGGCCATACAAATGGAATGCGATTCTTCAAGGCGAGCGATAAATCACCCTTGTGTGTGTGGAGAGCGTTGGGGAGGGGGAAAGTGCGGGGGGTTGAAGTTAGACTGGAGAAATCGAGGCGGGGAGGTGAGGTTGCTCTCTCTAAAACGCGGGAATCCTCCCTATGAGGAAGGGGGAGGGTGGATGGAAGTCGGTGTGGCGGGAGGAGGAGTAGGGGGATAGAAGCGGAAGTAGTGCGATTTGGAGCCTCCGTGAATGAGATACATGGATGAAAAATAAACCGGTCTTAGGGCCAAATGGAATGGCTTTCACTATTCGTGAATGCAAAGCTTCACGTATGGAGTAGTTGACGGAAACGAAAGAACAGGGAAATGATTGTTTGCGGAAAGGTACCCGAATAGGCGTGTATCGAGAGCATCATGAAAAGTGTCTGCATGTTCTGTCGATGTGTAAAGTGCCACTGTATAAAGAGTTTCTACATGTGGACATAGAGCTACCAAATTTTGCACGTAATTAGATTACTGTAATTAGAACTCTGAATAATGGAAATAAAACATTTTATTATAGAAATTGTTGACATTTGATTATTTATCTTTCTTGTTACTCTAACGAAACGCAAGAAAATATGAATTAACCGATAAGAAAACGTTACAGATTTACCTAGATTTTTATGTGTTTACTTTCTTCAGCGCGAACTTTACAAAGATGAAATATTGAAATCATCAAAAGAATGTTACGTTATGTACGGTATTTCCTTTAGCCGTTACAGAAGTAGATTTTGACATTTTAGAACTGGATCTTATTTTAAGAGAAATTATAGTAAACAGTCAAAATATTTAGTGTCTGAATTTTTATAAATATGCACGTTCCAGACTTCCCTGAGTCCGAAATAACATTTTTGATATTCTAGTTCAATATTCCGCTTAATCAACATGGGCCATCTGTGATCATCATGATTGTAAAACAAAAACTAGATGAATGAACTTTGTCATGTGGTCTTCACAACAAAATTACAGATTTCTGTCGAATTTTAGACAGAATTCTTTCTAAAGGAATTCTGTGTTTGAGTGCATTTCAACACTATAGCTCAAAAATTCCAAACGCTAAACGTAAGAAATTTAGCATATGGTTTTATTATCGGAATTTGAGGTTTGATTTTAAATTTTGAACTATATTCGTCTACTTCTTCACCATTTGTCAATTCGCGTGCATGTGAACGTGATAACTGCAAAACGCAACGACTTAGAAGAATACTATTTGGTGCACTGCTTTGATGCGCAAATGTGTAAAAGAATTTTTCTCGTTGGATCTAGGAGTTGTAATTTCCAGAAGAAAGTTCTTTTGATTATTATTTTATTCCAAAGAAGAAGGAACCACTTCGTGCATTCGCTTCCGAAGACATGCAGAGAATTTAAAGCGACAGACAGAACCACCAATAGAAATTTTACCGCTTCAGAAATTCTGTGAGATCCGTGTGACTGGAAATCAGTTCATGCAACGCTGGTGACTACATGGAACGAGGAAAAAAGAACGAGGAAATTGTCAGGTTTGTGGATAATAGGGTTGAAGAAATTCCCGTGCTGTTGCGAGGTCAGTTATGGAGATGTGTTCCAGGAAATATGAACATGTCTGATTTGATATTGCGTAATTGTTCCCCTCCACCAATAGTTCTTCTTGATGGTTGGAAGGGCCTTTGAGGAGAAAGTGCAGAGTATTTGCCTCTGGGAGAAACACAGTGTGAATCAGAAGAAGCAGAGGTAGGGAGGAAAAAGTTGAAAGTAGTGAATATTGATCTCTGAAAAGACTCTCATCTCTGCATCTTAATACTCTATAGAATTATGATAAAATGGTTAAAGCATTTTTTGAATATTGAGATTTGTTAATAATTGTTAAGTTGTTAATGGAAAATGTGAAGAATTTGAACTTTCATAATATTTCAGGAATTGAAAATTCAGAAAAGAAGTTAATCAGTTTAGTTCAGAGCTATTATCTTTAAGATGTAAAATCTTCGAATTTTATTTAAACATTCATAGATATTGAAGGTAATCTAATAGTGAAAACAAAAAAATACTTAATCGTAATGATGGTAAATCTTTTCGGTACTCAATAAACTTACCAGAAATATTTTAATTTTTTAATATAAGAACTTGCAGTTTTTAACCACGAAATGTATCTGCTTTTATTTGATGGTTGGAATTTTTATATCCAGGCTCGGAAACACAAATTAGCACTACTTTATTTGTATATATTATCAACCCTTATTTGCATCACCCAATCTTCAAAGTGTGCAAAAGTCATTTCGCACTCTGCTGTCGCTGAATGAGAGGAAATTCATCTTGAGGAATCTAAAATCCGACAAATTTGATATATTTTTATTTAGTTTTCTTGCCAGTTAGGAAAGTAATTTTCTTCAAGGCTAGGTTCTTTCAAGAGTTTTTTTTTCTTTCTTTGCTTTTTGTCTGCGTTGTTTTATTTATTGACTTCTCTGATTTGTGTAGTCCATATCTGGCGAAATGTCAAAGTATATTGGTTCTATTTTGCTTTCCAATTACATCAGTCGTTGATTCCGGAGATCTGTAATCATTTCCCAGAATTAATTTATACATGACAGGACGTATATAGAAACACCCAGTAAGATGAGCATATATATATGTTTATTGCGTATATTTTCTTGATATGCTAATGATATTTATTACATTAAGGATGATGTAGTTAAAATTTTCCACTTCACTCTCAATTTCATTACCACTATTATTGAGAGGATTATCAGCACGTGCTCATTGAATTCTGGCAAAAAGTTTTATCCAGTTTACAGTAGTTTGTGTAACCTGTAGGTGGTATAGTTCGGAATTGTGTAGTCGTCTGAATGTCTCAAGTGTTTTTCTTGCAAACCAAACTGTGTGTGGGCCCCATTATTCAGTGAAATACTTATATTCCTTTAAACCAGGTTTGGAACAAATGGCATGCAAAGCTATGCACAGGGTGATCCAAATTAAACATAAGGCGTTTAGATCTCTCTGTTGAGAAAAATACTTCGCCAATTTCACTAAAATTTCGTACGCATGCTCTACTGAGTATAAGGTTTCGATTTCGGAAGGAAAAAAATCATACTTCCGCCGCTGAAGAAATGGCACTTAGAAGCAGCCAATTTACATATTTCTTAACATGCGCAGCATTCTCTACCTATAATAGGAGCCGTGAAGCAGTTTTTCACCAAACGAGGGCTGAATTTTAAAAGAGACTGTACCAAATCGCACGTTACTTATTAAGATACTTTATGAACGCATCCCTCCCGGTATATCGCGTTGCGTATTCAAATGTTCTTTCGGAAAAACCTTTCAGATGACAGAGTGATTAGCAGGTCATTTTCAATATCTTGGTCACTTCGGTCACCTATCGTAAACCCTTGTGAGTTTTGGCTGTGGTGAGTTTAAAAGAGCTGTGATTCTGAAAGCAATGTTCCGAACCAAGCTGTTTTAAAAGACATAATTTCGCAATATGTATACCACCGCCTAGCGAATGAGACAAGTTTTGCCGTGGATTGAGTTGTTCATCGAATGCAATTTCTGGAGCCAAGAGAAGGTGGATATATTGAACCGTAGCTGTGATGATAGGGTGGTTCCACGTGCTACAGTAATATAGATATTGCACAAATCCTTTTTTAGTCGTACTGTCTAATTTGTGGTTAATTTCATGTGATTGCAATAAAGGGTTTTGCATGTTTAAACACTTTTTGGTTGTTGATATTAATTCCATATTCACATGACAGTTCATATTGACGATTGTTGTTAGTTATGTTAACAATGTAATGTAAATTGCCTGCTCCTAAGCTCAATTTGATCCTCTAAGGCCCGAACTATGAACTAATGTTCTTTCATTCAGAAATGAAAACCCTACACACAGGAGAGCATGTGTATGTAGTTTGGGTGAAATTGGTCGCGTTTTCTTCTCTACAGAGATGCCTAAATACCTCCTGTTTAATTTAGATCTCCTTGTATTTGATAGCGCAGTTTCTAATAGAGATTCTTGACACGAATTTTCAGTCATCATCGATCTTCTTATCAGGTCTGAAGAAGTTGCCGAAATCTATAACTTAAAAGATATGTGTACTTAGAAATGTTTTTAAAAATTTGATTTGTCTAATATTATTCTTGTAACAGATTCCATCATAGCTCTAGTAATTGTAGCGCAAATTTTACATTCTTACAATGTGCAGCTCCATATATAACAAAAAGTCGTGAGATTGCGGATGAAGTTGAAGATTTTATTAATTGTGACAAGAGAGTTCCTGTTGGTTCATGGCGAGGGTGAGAAGGCTTCCCTTAGCCAAAAGTGACATATGAAAACTTTCCGAACAACCCTTCAAAAGCTACAATTTTATAACCAATTTAATTTCCAAGAGCAAATAATAGAATACTAAAGCTGTAAGACCATTACAAAATGCTCAAAGAATTTAGGAGTGGTATACAGTCAAGCACAAAAACATTGAAGAACACATAAAGAGTTTAAAAGATTTTAAAAAATGTTAAAATTACTTTAGTTAAAAGCTTCTTTCAGTTGTTTTTTCAAATTCTTAATACACCATGAGACAGGTTTACAATATCAAGTACTTGAGAACACTTGTTAAGTCCCCTCAACATGACCCTCATACGAGAAATGAAAAAAATATTCACAAATATTAAAGATGTAAAAGCACTGACCTCTAGGAAGCAAATTTTAGATTTGTCAATAGGCAAACTTATGTACCTAGGAGAAGCATTTAGAGGCACACCTACTATCACAACATGAACCAAACCATAGGCATATTGGACTTTTCATGTAACACAAAAGGCTTGTCAGACGATGTCTGGGAACTGAGAGAGTTCCTTAACAGTTATGAACTTGATATCATGCTAATTTGAATAACTTGGAGGTTCTGAATTAGTATGTTGGTAAATGTTATTTCCGAAACTACTAATTTTACTTTAACCAAGCCGAGCGGATTCTATAAGAAGGGGAGCAGGCATACTGATAAAATCAACCATCTCGCATTACGTGATACCAATTACACAACTATATTATTTCGAAGCAACCGTGATCATTATTAATTATGAAATCTCCGTCCAATAATCTTTATCTCATTTTATAATTCACCGAATAATACCTTACCATTGTTATGATCTTTAACTGTCATGTTTCAGTGAGGTCATTGTCACATCAATATATATGAAATAATTGCGAAATCCGAAAAACAGGGCCTACATTCCCAACCACTGGACCAATTTCGATAATTTTTATTTTACATGGAAGCTTCTGACATTTATATGTATAATCAATGGTTTCACTGCCCATCACCACCCTTCATTTTTCAGACACATAATAAAAAAAAACACTTCTCTACGGGATAAAGCCATGGTGGAGTCCCCCAGCCCCACCCACAGTATCGATTTCCACAGTTTCTATCCCATGTAAAAGCTTTTGACGTCTAGAAATCAATCAGTAGTCGCTTGTCACCAACTACCCTCCATTTTCACAAAAGAATTTTTGACAGAGTCCCTCCGGCTCTATAACTCCCAATTCGACAATTTTTTTCGCCAAGTTCAAAGTTTTACCTTTTCAACGATACTAATATTATATGTGCAATTTTTCCTACAACCCTTATTATATTTTAAATTTAATAAACACTTGATTACATGCAGAGGATTCTGAAATAAAGCAAATTTATAGATTCTTCGTTGCAAGGCAATGGTGGAACTTTGAACTAATCTTACTTTTTTCTGCTTATTTTTGTAAATATTTAATAAAAGAAGTGAATGATCTTTTTTTTCTTTTTTTTTTCAACTTTTCAAAGCACAAAAGTTATTTAAAACTTTAGTTACTGAAATATTAAGCACGATTTTGTGTTTTTCCGCGATATCTTTCGAAAATATTATCTCACAATTACTGTTTTCATACTATATTAAAGTTCGGAAAACAAGATTTCCAGTGACACAAATTTCATTTCCATTAAATTTTTTGCTCTATTTTCATTTTTTTAAAAACTTAAATTGTGTATAAAAATTACAGTGTGCAACAACATGTTTTTATTATTGAAGAATAAGAATATATACGAAGAGCTGTTGCTAGAAGACATTAAAAGAATTCTGGTAGAACACTAAGGAAAAGTTTAAGAGTAAACGATTCAAAATTTATATCCGGAACAACTGTTGTTCTAGTTTATTTTAATACCTTTTAAAAGTGAAAAATAACTATTTAATTAATAGTCCCAAAATATTCGTCAAAACCTTTCTTATTCTAAAATATTTCCGAACAAAATTTGAAAATGAATAAATATAAAACTTTTCAAACAATAAAAGAATTTTGTTGTATTTTAATTTTCCATACAAAACTTGTTTCTGCATTAAAATTATTACCCATAAAAGTACTTTTATAACAAGCAGCGGAGGGCATAATAGCCAGTTTTCTTATAAAGTTGTATTTCATTCATGTCCACTCTTCGCATATAGAATATGTCATGCTTTTATTTTTTAGCCAAAAGTAAAATTAAAGTAAATGTTTTTGACAAGAAACAACATTGGATACAGAAATAGGCTCTAATGATTGAAAACTCTTCCAGCTATATTGTAAACATGCGTTCATGATATATTGATAGAAAAATGCAATCAATCTGAAAAAGTTGTTTGAAGACAAAGTGTGAGGGAATGTTGAAGACCAACACAAGGGGCAAGTATAAATGGGCCCATATAATATTCTTCAAGTTCCTTCTCTCTTCCTTTGTTGCTCTCCTCTATTATTGGCCCTACCCCCGTTGTTATCCGACCTCTAAAGTCCTGGGGGTAGTGGGGAAGATTAACCCCTGCTGTTATCCAGAACGATAGGGCCAGGGGAAAAGAAAACTTAATATGCTGGTTTTCAAAAATTCCATGAGTTCATCCTTCGACAAATTTTCGTTCACCATTTAGCTACAGAGGGGACATTTACAAAGAATTCACCTGAAATATTTTTGTCGTTCAAAGGGTTAACTGTGTCTAGAGTTGTTTATAGGAAGCAAGACCTCGACTGTTCTTGACAGACAAACAGGAGACGGAACTTCAAAAGTACATGAAACAGGGCTTTGAAACTTTGCTACGGCCTTCCTGCTATGGAGTCTAAATCATTTTCTGCTGTCAATCATTGTCAATATACAAAACACCAGCAGGAGTGGTCTCCCCTAAACATTCTAGTATACTTATAAATATGGTACCAAACAATTTAGAGCCGTGACATCTATCGAAGAACTTTGGAAAACAAGGCTCTTGCTGTTAGTGCTAATTGCAGCTCAGTTTCTACTTTTTTTTTCTATTAAGAAACATAAGCAACACTTCTTTCCACCTCGAGGAAGTGCACGCTTAGCAAATATATCTGGATGGATGCCTGGGTAGGATTTTCAGAGCTCTGTGAGACATTTTACAAAGCAAAATCCGAGTCACTACTTGTCCTACTTCTTCTAAGCAATCATCAGCCTCATCTCCGCTTGACACATTTCAGTGGTGTAAATAAGGAAGCCTATTATGAACGAAAACGTTCAAATTCAGAATAAATCTGCGATATAGTGAGATTGATACCCACCTATGCCGCCTTCCCTTACAGCTATTGCTAGAGTTTGTGCCGTAAGCCTTGCCCCACAAAATATTCAAATTAAAAGAAAATAAACTCAATGCAAAAGTACAATTAATTTTATTGACAAAAAATATTGTCATGAAAAACAAATGTTTTTATACAAAACACAGAAAATTGTACAAAGTGGCATTTCTTCTCAAGTATCATCTTTTCAATTAACATTCAAGAAATCATAAATTAGTTCGTTAATTTTTATTTTTTATTTTTAATATAATTTTATAAGGAAAATAAAGCGCATTAGCAGTTTTATAAGTAGTAATATTTCACAAGCCAAGACAGGGATTTAAAATTTATGAAATTTTCAGAAAAGTGTAAAATGGATTATTATTTCATTTTCACCTTAAAACATATGAGAGAAAAATGATTATTTCTATTTCTCTGTGCATATTGAAGATTTTGTTTATTATTTTATTTTCATCTTAAAACATATAAGAGAAAAATGATTATTTCTATTTCTTTGTGCATATTCAAGATTTTACTTCTTCAAACCCCCTGCTGAAGTAATTTTGTAATTCTCATAACTTTTATGTAGTATTTTTATGTGAATTTCATCCAAAAATTGCTTTAGTATTTTTTAAATGTTCTGAAAACTATGTTTCACTATAAAATTGTTCATATATTTAAAGTTGATTGTAATGGTTTCATCTCCATATTTTCCTTCGTTCAATTAGAAAGTTTAGTCAAAATTAATTACATTAACGACAAATCAGTTAGGGACTTTCTTCAACCCTTTTCCTATTAACACTTTCTTCTATTTCTATCCTTCTCAAAAGAAGAGGTGACTTTTAAAGAAAAGAACATCTTTTTAAAAAGCATAAATGAACCCTTCATTTTCTGAGGTAATTTTAAAAATTGTTTATTCTTTATAGAATATGTTTTACCAATAATTTCTGTTAAATATAGCATCCCTATATTAAAATATTATGATCTACATTAGTATGATTCTTAGAAATATGTTGAAAAATATTTCCTATGGTTCGAGATCATAAAAAAGTATTAAATTTGGCGCATTTCTGCGGAAATTTATGCTGAAAGTAGAACCCGTTGAAGCAATGAAAATATAAATTCAGGGTGTTGCCGAATTCGACCGACAAATTGAGAGGGGTGATAGTAGGCAACAAGAAGTTGAAAAATCACCATAGACATAGGGTCCCAAGCGAAGTTTAGTCGGTGAAAAAATTCAGGGTGTCCGAGAATTGTTGGAAACAGTTAAAACTTAACAAAAAACTAATATTGTTTCAACTACTAATTTTTTAAAAATGAAAAGAAGTTTAAGAAGTTTTTATTTTCAGGTTGTTAACACGCCGGTTTGGTGATCAAGGGGGTCGTAAATTACTCAAATCGAAAAAAAAGTTAGAGGCATTAGCTGCTAAAATATTACAACTTGAAGAAAAATTAAAGTATGAAACAGTAGGTAATTTTACACTCTTTAATTTGTTTTAAACATGGAGTGTGAAAACTGAAGAGTTTTTGAGATATTCAAGAAAAACTAAAAAGAGCTCCAGAAAACACGGAGTGGTTTCTACTGATCGGTAGCTTACCGATATTGGTACCGATGTTTGCAGAGGGTTGTTGCTGAATTCGTCTATTTTTGAGATTTTCACCGACTAAATGTCGTTTGGGACCCTAAGATCTATGTTAAATTTTCATCTTCTTGATGCCTACTATTATCCCTCTGAATTTGTTGGTAGAATTCGACTATTTTTCTAAACTATTTTTTCGTCTTCAGTAATTTACGACACCCTAAATAAACAAACGGGCGTACATTATTAATTTTTTTAAATTAATTTTTAACAGTTTCCAACAATTCTCGGACACCTTTTGTTATTGCGATTTTCACAGACTAAGCGTCGTTTGGGACCCTATGTTCTATGGTGATTTTTCATTCTGTTGATGCCAGATATCACCCCTCTGAATTTGTCGGTCATGTTCGGCAACACCCTGTATATATATATATATATATATATATATATATATATATATACAGGGATATACAGGGATATATATATATATCGGATATCCACTTTAACAGTTAATTACTAAATCGTTAGGGATTGGTTTATACTTTTCTTTAATTCTTTTTAATGCTTTAAATTATTAAAAAACATTTTTATGTTGTTACAGTGAATAAATCTATTGATGGCAAAATTTCGAATTTGAATTCTTTTATACACACCCCTGGTCCTATTAGTCATATTTAGTGAAATTATGCTGACCCACTGTGATTAAAACGGATCGATTTACGAAGCTTCAAATTTCATTATTTTAAGCCATTCAGAGGGCACGTTGATTGTCGGATCCTGAAGATGCGTGAAATGTTTAATATGGAGTTTCGTGATATTTGAATCAGTTCAAAAGAGCATGATTGTTTTGGAAATTAAATGGAATTCTTTTTATGTGAATACATTAGAGTTCTTCTGACAATGCTTTAATTAATACCTTACTGTATTGTGATACATCAAAGAAATAATAAGCTGAATGTCTTCGCATTAGCATTGTAGACGAAGTTGATGTGGGACACGGTTTGCAAATGCGGAACCTTGACAGAGCTACTTTAGATTGAGTGTGATTTATAAGTTGTGGAATTTTAAGCATAGAAAATATTGTTCAATCCTGATGAATTTCAGAAGTCGGTACTCTCTTCTCCTTCCTCTCTTTGAATATCTTCTTCAATCTGACGACCTTCCGGAAAAACTTTTCCATGATGTCGGTGAAAGTGAACACGGAGATTCCGAGCCAGCAGCCCAGAAGTCCGCCCACGTGACTGAAGATTTCGCCGCTCTGTGCAAATAAAAGAAAGATGAATGAATAAATAAAACATTATTCTATTCATTTCACGAAGAATATGAAGCCAAAGTGGGAGGAAACTGGCTTCAAACTTCGGATCTAATGGTCCATTTTTTGCCCCCTTTTATTTGCTTAAAGCAAAGATCTCATGCTTTATAAGAGGTGAAAGGCCTTCGTCCCTCTCCTCGGCAGCTATCATTCGGAGTGAAACGAGGACGGTACCTCTGATAGATTTCCGATTTTCAAATTGCAACTTCACACATTGGACGAGGGATTTCCATCTTAAATTCATGTTTTGTATTGCCTAATTTCCACACACAAATTCATAAAGAAAAATTCATCTAAGTCTCAAACACTCATTATTCCGATTATGAAGCCAAAGCACTTTTAGCAGACTACTGTTATTCGGAAGAACCCTTCGGAAAATATCATAACACGTTTTATTTTTTGTCCATTCCAACACTGTCTATTCAAAAGAATAAGCCAATGATTCAGACTTCCGGAAATTTGAATTCATAAATACAATTACAAATCAATTATAATGATGCCATCACATTGGATACTGGATCGTAAAATATCCAAAAGAAGCAACCGATTAAAATGAAAAATTTTAAAACAATCTCAGATTACAAAACAAATGTCCAAGAATTAATCATGACATGACAAATGCTATAAATCTCGTAATGATTATTTCTTCTCGCCGAGATGCTAAACATTTTAATTTAGTCATCTTTCTTGATATAATTTACTGTTAACTATTTAATAGTGCTCCTTCGTTCATCCTTCAACGGAATTAGAAAGCTTAGAATTTAAAATGCTGAATTTGAGAATTGGACTTGATAACAATTTCCGTTTAAGCGGCATTTTCACTCTTTCTGCTTCCGTGAGAGCTTAAAGAATTTGCCGAATGAAAATAAAACAAAGATTATATAAAAGTTTTAACTCTTATATAATCTTCATGAAATGACAAATCACCATCTTTACATATATATACAGAGAGAGAGACATGGTGTTTTTTTTTAATTGAACTTTTTTACTTAACGTGACCTGTTTCACGTTCATAGGAGAGGGAGGGTTGCAATCGTTTCTTCACTCGCTTCCTGATGCAGTGGTATTCTGAATTATTCCGCCATCAATTAAGGACGAAAATTAGAGATTCTATAATAATTTTAGAATTGTGATTATCAACTATCATAAACATTTAACTATACATTGATGTCCTGAAGGTGTGTCATTTGGTAATCAATTTTAGAAATATTAATAAATAATAATAATCCTAAATTATTAAATATTTTAAAGGCCAAAACGTAGAAAATAAATTGTTTTTCAACGCTCTTTTATTAGTGTGGTAAAAAGTAGGAAATAATATTTTTTTATATAAAATCAAGTACTTTCATCAAAAAATATAGGCACAATGAATATCATAGAAAGAAATTCATGGACATTCCTTAAAATTTAAATGTATCATGAAAGTCATTAAAATTCGAATGTTCTTTGAGTATTTCTATCTGCTTCTCGCGCTTCTACGTTTTTGCTTTGACAACCGTATTTTTGGTTAAATCTTAGTTGAATCGTTGATTGAAGTAGCCACACAATTCAATAATATCGAATGTTGGCAGATTTTTAGAAAAAAAATCAACGATTAATCTTTCTTTTAACCTGGTAGATTTATACATCTATAATGTGTCTTTACTTGACTCTTGTAATTTCTTCACTTGTTATATAAACGCTCCTTTAGAATGAAAAAACAGCAGGAAGGAATTTTTTAAAGAAAAAATAACTCATTCCGTTTCTGAAACCATTCATTAAATTAAAATAGGAAATTAGGAATATTATAAGAAGATATGAATAAAAATATTAATTCTTATAATAAGAATTTTATTAATGAGAACTAGAATATTTTATATACTTTTAGAATATTAAAATGTTAAATATTGTTACAAACATGTAATGTTGCTTTATTTTAGTCTTATCGTTGGGAAGAGACATTTACAGATGCTCTTCTAGCTATCGGAGGAAAGGTTGTCATATACCCCTGACCTTGGTGACCACAGTTTTCGACAAAATAAAGATCCTAAAATATATTCGAATTTTCTCCCTTTCTCTATTAGGAGCGGAGATATGCAGAATACATTATCTGAGTCCATGTGACGTCACGCTCTGTCGGGGAAACTATAAATACCCGCAGTTGTTGAATTTTTGGGAACGTGTTGATCCACTCGGATCGCCTTTGGAGAACTACCGACTTTGGAATCTCTCTTTGGGCAGTGCCAGCCAGTAAGCTTTGAGAAGCCGAGCGGTATTGAAAGTACTGTTGCTGTTATTAGTGATTTTCTGTCTGTTTCTGTTGCTCTCTCTTTGGGCTGTTATCCGCATTGCCAGCCATTAAGCTGTTAGACGCCGAGCGGTGTTGAAAGTACTGTTGCTGTTATTGCTGTGTGTTTCTGTTTCTAATTTGTGCAATTGATGCTTTTCCTGTCACCTGTACGTCGTGTTTTCTGGAATACTCGAGAAGAAAGCGCCGTTCTGCATAATCCTGCTTGTTGGATTGCATTCACGTATACCCACCCGACGATTTTTGCGCAACAGTGTATAGAATATGTGCCTATTAAAAATTTAATCTCGGAATTTCAAAATATTAACACCAGTTCCTCCCTGCCAAGATAAATTTTTATATAATTGTTTAGATTATGGATGTAATCTTTACGAAAGTAGCCCGAAAAATTAAAGAAATACTATGTTTGGGGAAATTATTTGGCGGATATATTAAGGCTTAAAGCCAGAAAAAATAAATGCAAAAACTTTTATAAGAAAGTTTTCTCAGTGTATTAATGTGGAATAATAATTTTTTATGAAAAATTTGGGGGTCAAAGCAAAAATCTGAAGAGCGTGAGGTGCAGAAACTAATAGAAGGATATGAAACAAAAATGAAAATTATAAGTAACAAAAAATTATGTTCCTAGATTTAATCTTGTGTTTCCTACAAATTTAAATTATTTACATACTTACGATAGTTAATAAATATAAAAATATGCCGGCAACAAAGGCGTGATTTGTTGCCGGCATATTGATCACGTGATAATTGTTATAGGTTGGCATGCTATCTGTAAATTACGGCAAGTTATATGCATGGTGCTAAAATCTTTCAAAATGTCAGGCACTGCAGACCGTTGGATTTAGAGCAATCCTGTTCGGCACGTAGTTAGTAGTAGCTGTTCACTAAGAAAGGAATTTTAAAATTTTTATTTAAATTTTAATTAATTTAATATTAAACAAGATTTTAACGTTTTCCCTCTGTACCTTCGCAGCTTATTATCGCACAGACACATTTTTACACCACCTTAAAATTAAG
>BGPR01002116.1:164708-186798 GCA_013235015.1 Araneus ventricosus
AAAATAATTTTAGAATTTGTGATTATGGTTTAGTCACAGTCGATTTGCAAAATTGGTGAAAATCACGAAGAATTTTGATGACGTCACAGCGACCGACGCGCGCGAACGCATCGGTTGTGAGCAGTATATTAACTGGATTTTAACAGATCAATAATTAATTCATTTCATATTAATTAATTCATTCAGATTAACTCATTTAACAGAGGAAGGTCGTAGAGCATAGGTCAAAATCACATAGAGCTACTTTAGTCATAGTTGAGTAATCGATTAATTAACTGTCCTTAATTAATTATTATTAACAATTGTTGATTTAATTGAGCTGTCCTTTCCAACGATTTAATTGAGTTGAGTTGGATTTAGTTTCATTTAACTCAGGAAAGTCATAGAGCATAGGTCATATGTCAAAGTCACATATAGCTACTTTAGTCACATTGGACAACTTTAGACACAGAAAGTCACAGTTGAGTAAGGTAAGTAAGTCTATGCCCCTCAAACCCAGCGGCCGTTTCGCAGAGACAGCTTCCCGTCGATTTTTTTTTTGCCAGTATCCGGTCAACAATTCTCTTATCGTTAGTGTTTTTGTCACTGACCGGAAAAAAACCCTCATATTGTTCTATCTTTTTCACCTTAGGCCCTCTCCCTCCGGTAGGAAGTGGGATCAACAATCTTGAAGGATTTTACACAATCATTATGATCATTATAAAATTTGTAAAAGTCAATGAAGCACCGCGGTAAGAGAGTAATTAACATCATTGTGTTGTGGTGCAAACATACTGAAACAGGTATATGCTACGAAATAAAAGCTAAATAAAATTTCTGCCTTTCTCTTCATATTCAAAGAAAACAATATTTTTATCATAACTTTCACAATGGTAAAAATACCGGAATAAAGGATTTGATAAAACGATCAATGGTTTGAATTTTATTACAATAACAGAAAGCATTGTTACATATTGTGTATGAAATAAATTTGAAATGTTTATTAAATTAAGAAAAAGAACGAATAAAATTTAAATTGAAATCATTAAAAAGATAATTTTCTGCTCTTTAAGATGGTATGTAAATAATCTACGTGCAATATATTTTTTCTGAAATTATTGACGAAACACTGAGATAAAACGCCGAAACTTGGCTTAGTTTTCGTTATTTAATTTAATATCTTAGGAAGTAATTTTTTAAAGTTTGAAAAATTAGAATTAATCTAAGAACGAACCCCAGAATGGCACTTGGAAATTTCATGTCAAGACTATTCTCCATTTAGGAGGAGTTCTTGCGACAGATAGACCGTTAGAACATCTTTTTCTTCCCATTCCTTTTTCGTCTTCCTACGATAGGAACCGGACTAACAGACACACTCATTAGGATCAGTTTAAAATTTGTGAAAATTTAACAAAACATAGAGAGAACAATTCACTAACGTCATTGGATCACTGTGTAACCGTATTAAAAGCTGTCAATGATACGACTACCGGAAACCGGAAGTTAAAAGTCTACTTTGTTGTTTATGCTCAAAGAAAACAATTTTCTTATATTAAGTTTAACACTGGCAAAAGCCCGCGCGCGAAACAGTAATTTGGCTTGAATTTATTTCTATAAGAATAAAAATTATCTTTAGAAATTTCGTTCAAAATATATTTTAAAATCCTTAATAACATCCAGAGAAAACACTTTATCGCAATGGAATTAATATCATTAAAAAGCTAATTTTCTGCTCTTTAAAATGGCATAAAAATAATTGTTGTCTAATAAATATTTCAGAAGTTTTTGGCAAAAAACGTCTAAGCATTAGGCTGAACAGCGGCTAATTTTCGTTAGTTAATTAAATATCTTAAGAACTAATTAACTCTGAAAGTTGAAAGTAGCACCGTTGACCTAGAAACGTTCTCTAGAATGTCATGTGCAAATTTCATGTCGCTACGGTTCACCGTTTAGGAGGAGTTCTTGTGACCGACAGACGGACGGATACATGTATTTTCTGCTTTATATTATAGATGTATTTGAACATTTATAATGCTATGGAGTGTTCTAAGGAGTTTTTCAGTTTAAAAATCCTGTCACCATCTATATAATAATTAAGAATGAAAATGGGGCAAATATTTAATAAAGATTTTTCTTTTTTTATTACAAATACACCTTTGGATTCATGATACTTAAGTCCACTTAAATTATCATTCTCTTGTTGAGTTTGTATCTCAATAATGCCGATCAAATGGGCTGAATCTTGAAGATGATGATAAACCAGATTCCTACATAACATATCTGCTTCAATGTTAGTAGAAACTTTTTGATATTTAGTTTCATATTCAATCATACTTAACTTTAATGAGCACCGAACTATATATAAAACCTACCCATTAAGTTTTTAACATTCTTGAGCCAAACCAGAGCCGCATGATCATTATGACTCACAAATTTTTGGCAATGAAGATAATAGTAAAATATGCATCAACTATTATTCTAATTTGGATATTGCATAATCTATATATATAATTCTCTTACGTGGCGACAGAAAAGGGTCGAAAATCTTAATCGCCGTTTGGCAACAGCTCGCAAGTTTGATTTGTTTACATCCGCGGAAAGTCCGAAGTCGCTTCGTGTGATCACGTTAATTGAAAACTATTTTTAGTAGTTGGAAATTTGTAAAAATAATAAATTTAAGTCGTGCTGTTGGATATATTATCCGAAATGCACGAAGGCGAACTGAACGGATCCAGGAAACAGTTCAGGAATCCACTGTAAGGCGAAGTATTAGAAACGAAGCCGATAATCGCCGTCACCCAAAACGTGTGTGTATTCGAAACGATGTTGAAGAGCATAATTGTGGAACTATGTCCGAACAGTACGGTTTTTGTGGGGCTGTTTATTGGATGGAAGAGAAAAATACTGCCCATAAGTATACAAAATGTTGCCATGATGGAAAGGTTCAGCTACTGGCATTTCCTAATGCACCGGAACTATTGAAAGCATTGCTAACTGAAAATTCACCTTATGCTAAAAATTATCGACAGCGAATTCGGGAATACAATTCTGCCTCAGCATTCGCTTCGATGGGAGCACAAAAACCACCATGTGGAACTGGGCCGTACTGTTACCGTTTACATGGTCAAGTGTACCACAGAGTTTCCCCCCTGTATGCAAGTGACCAACATAAAGAAAATTACGGACAGCTTTATATATTTGACTCCAGTGAGGCAACAGAGAAACGCTTGAGTAACAATCAAAATTGCTTGCAACATGTATTTGAAAAACTTGATTTTATGTTAAGGGAAATCAATCCCTTTGCTCAGTCTTATCTTCAAATGCACCGATTGGTACAAGAGCACCCAACTACATCAGTGAAAATGGTATTTTTGGAAGATAAAAATTTGGATATGCGGCGCTGTAATGCTCCTACTTTATGCACTGAAGTAGCAACTATATTTGTAGGTGATAATGGAGAGCCCCCAGACAACCGAGACATTTGTGTGTACGCAGTGGGGGATACATGCCAAAGCATTTCACCTTTAAATCAATCCTGACCTATCCTTTGCTATTTCCAAGGGGCGAGTGTAGTTGGAACACTGGAATGGAACATGTAGAAGAAAGGAGAACACCAAAGCGCACCCGTGTCACTCAACTACAATATTATGCATACAGACTGCCCAGCGAAATGGTTTCAGTATTTTGCACAATAGTGCTAATATTTGTCAGCAATATATTGTTGATGCATATGTTAAAAACGAAGGCTCACGTTTACATTTTTACGACAAAATCAAAAAGATTTGCGAATTGAACTTTATCGGGGCCTTTTAGATGCTTTAGAGTGTCGAGCACATAATGAAAATATACGCACTGGAAAACTTATAATACTGCCATCTTCTTTCCAAGGGAGCCCACTTCATATGCAACAGAATTACCAAGATGCAATGGCTATGGTACGCAAGTTTAGTAAGCCAGATCTCTTTCTGACGTTTACTTGCAACCCATCTTGGTCTGAAATTTTAAATAGCATGGAGGGAGTACAGCGTCCTGAAGACCGACCTGATATTATTGTACGTGTATTTAATATGAAATTAAAAGAACTTTTAGAAGATATTTGCAAGCATGGAATATTTGGAACTGTTTTGGCTTATATTTATGTTATTGAGTTCCAAAAGCGAGGTTTGCCTCATGCCCACATTCTTCTAACATTAGATTCAGAAAGCAAAATTCGCGCTAAAGATGACATTGACCAGTTTGTGTGTGCAGAACTTCCAGATCCTTGCACTGATCTTAGACTCTTCCAAATTGTGACAAAATGCATGGTACATGGCCCATGTGGCGTTATATATTAATAATAACGCCACATGTGGCATAAATATAAATTCTCCATGCATGAGAGATGGACAGTGCTGCAAAAGTTTTCCGAAACAATTCAGGGATGATACAGAGGAAAATGTTAATGGATACCCTATTTATCGCAGAAGAGCCACTGAACCGGTCCAAGTAGGGAAATATTCCATCGATAACAGATGGGTTGTCCCATATAATCCTTGGTTGCTTAAAAAATTTAATGCACATATTAATGTTGAAGTTTGTGCCTCAGTTAAAAGTGTAAAATACTTATATAAATATGTATACAAAGGACATGATGCAGCTTCGGTCAAAATACAAAAAGAAGGTGCTCTGAATCATGATGAAATTTTAAGTTTTGATGAAGGTAGGTATGTTAGTGCACTTGTATCCATGTGGCGTTTAAATGAATTTAATTTGTCGCATAAATCCCACACTGTTGTGCGCTTAGCTGTGCATTTACCACAGCAACAGCCGATTGTGTACCAAGACGGTCAAGAAGCCGAAGCAATTCAACGAGCTGCTTTAAGAAAAACAACACTAACATCATGGTTTGAACTGAACAAAAATGATCCTTCAGCTCCCAACATATCTTACTCAGATATTCCACAATATTATGTGTCTGATAAGAGTACCACAAATTGGAAGAAGCGACAACGTGGTGGACAAAATGTTATTGGGAGACTGCCAGTAGTTAGTATACTGGATACTGAGAGGTACTATTTGCGGAGGCTACTACTGCGCAAGTCTGAGGACATTAGTTTTGATGATATTTTGACCGTAAATGGATTAAGATGCATTACATTTCAACAAGCATGTCAGGAGTATGGACTTCTTCGAGGTGACCAGCAGTGGCATGATGCTTTGAATGAAGCTGCACAATTTCAATCTCCGAGACAGTTGCGCATGCTGTTCGCAATGATTTGTGGCTTTGGAGAAGTGGAGGATGTTCCAGATTTATGGGTGCAGCATCAAGTTTCACTTTGTGAGCACTTTGTGCATCGTTATTCTGAGCAGACTGGACCTCACTATGCACTTGCAGATATTGAGGAACTGCTTACATCCTACAACTTAAGTCTCCAAAAACTGCATTCACCAACTGTAGATTTGCCAGCAAGTGTTTTGGAGAGAGCGAACTTTGATGTTGTGGAAGAGCAGTCTAAAGCTAATAGTTATACTATGCAGTTAAATAGTGAACAGCGGAATGTTGTGGAAATCTTATTAAGTGCAGTGTACAACAACGCTGTAGATACACCCAAGTGTTATTTTTTTAGATGGTCCTGCTGGGACAGGAAAAACTTTTGTTTATTCAACTTCGCTTCACACAAAATACGTGGTAGAGGTGATGATGTTATTCCTGTTGCATCTACAGGTATTGCCGCAACTCTATTAATAGGGGGGAGAACAGCCCATTCTGTTTTTAAAACTCCAATTGATTTAAATGCAACATCTACTTGCAATTTGAAGCCTAATACGAAAGAAGCAGCCATGTTACTGAAAACAAAATTAATTGTGTGGGATGAAGCACCCATGACACATGTTCAGGCTTTCTTAGCTGTTGATAGACTTTTACAAGATCTCACAAAATTTAAAGAACCGTTTGGGGGCAAAGTCATTCTACTGGGTGGAGATTTTCGCCAAGTTCTTCCAGTAATTTTAAGAGGTTCAAGAACATTAACTGTTGCCAGCTTCTTAAAGAAACACGCTCTTTGGTTGAAATTTCATAAGTTATATCTGACAAAAAATATGCGTGCCCTTGAATCTAAAAGGGATTTTGGTGCTTGGTTGTTGGATATTGGAGAGAAAAAAAGTGGCTCAACGATTCAGTTGCCTTTGCAATGCTACCCTTCAATACAAGACCCTATACATCAATTGTACAGTGACATAGTTTTTTCCAGTGTGACCCCACAGGAGCTTAAAGGTCGAGCTGTCCTTACTGTTAATAATGAGCGATCCATGGAAATCAACAATAAAGTGTTGGAATTTACGCCGGGAAATGAAACTGTTTATAAAGCAGTTGATATGATCATGAGTGAAGATCTTCAAGATCAATTGACATTTCCTGAAGAATATTTAAATTCTTTGACACCAACTGGTTTGCCTCCATATGAGTTAAAGTTGAAAATCGGTTGCATTATAATGCTGTTAAGAAATTTAGCTCCCTCTAAAGCATTATGCAATGGTACACGCCTAATTATCACAAAAGTGTAGCAAAATATTATTCAGGCAAAATCCATTGATGGTACAGAGTCGTTTCTCATTCCCCGAATCCCTTTGATTCCATCTCAGACTAACATGCCTTTCAAATTTAAACACATGCAATTTCCCATTCGTTTAGCCTTTTCCATGACAATTAATAAGTCGCAAGGCCAAACTTTTGAAAAGATATGTTCGGTGCTCAATGAGCCGGTTTTTAGTCATGGACAACTCTATGTTGGCTTATCAAGAGCACGATCTTTCGAATCTGTTTCTGTGGTAGCTCCAAAATGTGAAATATTTAACTGTGTTTATGAGGAAGTTTTCTGTGATTGATTATCAAGTGTATTTTTTGCATTACATTTTTAATTTGTTTCAATGTTGTATATTATTTTATATCTGAGTGGATTGAATATACCTGCTTTGATACAATTTTTTTTGTAGAGCACAATCTTCAATGTTGTATATTATTTTATGTATGAATGTCTTGAATATGTATATACCTGTTGTATATACCATTCTGTAGGATTGTCATGTGGTTTATGTAAGAAAGCTGTCTAAGAATGGTTGGCAAGCCATCTGTTAATCCCTGAAGAATCATAAATGTGAATAATCATAATTGTCTACCACTATATAATTTTTCATGAAATTATTGTGCAATATCTTCTCCATCGCTAAAGGATTCTATAGTGAAATCCCTTAAGTTGACTATGGTAGAAGCTATATATTTTTCAGTTAGGAAGCAATTTAATTCCTTCCAAGTTTTAAAGGTTGCATAAGAGTTAGTATATACATTTAAGGTACTATTTTTTATATAATTTGAAATTCTGTTT
The DNA here is from genome assembly GCA_013235015.1 of Araneus ventricosus. NCBI lineage: Eukaryota > Metazoa > Arthropoda > Arachnida > Araneae > Araneidae > Araneus > Araneus ventricosus. Next base: position 172,049 of record BGPR01002116.1, read on the forward strand.
AGTTTTCAGGTGTCATCTGAAATAAGTTCCTGACATCTAATGTTAAAATATTTTAGCCATGAGCTTATATTTATGTAACTACTAGATGTTACCCGCGATTTCGTGCGCGAAGAATTCGGATTATTATTATTTTTTTAATTCACGAATGTAAATGTTTCGTTACATGTTGAAAGGGGAAATTAAAAGTTTTGACGGTTCATAATACATAATTGGACGACTAACAGGAGTAACTGCTCTTATAGTTAGGTAATTTGTTTATCGATGCTAACACACTTTTGTAAACTACGTTTTATGTTTTACGTTTTCTTCACGGATGTAGAGGTGTTGTAGGCTGGAAACACGTGAACACGCTATATACAGTTGCCCATGAGGAAAATGCGGTTTTTCCAAATGAACACCTGTCCCTTTGAGTGTCTGGCCCTGAGCCTGGCAAATGCTAATTTTAAAGAGAATTGTTACCTTTTGAACTTGGATGGTAAATCCCTCTGTATAATCGGAATGCGTAGAATTAAAATACTCTCTCTTCTCGCTATGCCAGTCATAACAGTAGCTCGCACGACGTTAGGGCCTAGAAGTTTAATTTGTAACCGTGTACCAATGCGCAGTCTCGATACATCGAAGTTACGTGTCAATAGTACTGGCACACCGACTTTTAATTATTTTTTCAGCTTGTAGGGAGGTATTCCTGACAATTCTAAGGTGTTGAAGAACTCTATAAAATATGATGTTAATTGTTATTGCTCATTAGCGTATCTACAGATAGATATTCTGTGATACCTCCCTCCATTTGTGACATTTTTTTTTTCATTTATCTGACCTGAACTTTCATTAGAAAGTGCCAAAATTACCAATTCAAAAACCATTCTCTATTTATCATATATTCTCCGTTACTGTAAATTACATCGTTGTACTCAATGGTATCATCAGGCCTTAACAATCTGTGGAATATATCATCCACCATGCTATATGTAATCCGCTTCTACCATTCAAAAGAATACATAAAACAAAATATGTCTTTGTATATTTTTCTTTAGATTTAATTAACATCAGTTTTCAAATTTTAATCTAAAAACACTTGCAACTATATCATATCTATCAATAGATTTCTGTCCCGGCGTCAATTTATCGACAATTTCTTGAATAAAATCCGATAACGAAAAGAGACAAATATAAATAACTAAAATTAAATCGATTGGAAACTCAGAAAAATGGAAATTAAGCGTTGAGCTGAGTCATTTCAGTTATAATTCCAAAAATTAATTATTTATTTATTTTCTCAGCAATTTCACATATTCGCGGTTTTCTTTAGGATCACGTGATGTCTGATATTAAAAATAAGTTATTCCACATGCATACGCTTTTTTAAGTAACACGTGACATTTGATTTTAAAAACAAATTATTCCAAATGTTTACTCATTCCTTAAGGATCACGTGACAGTTGATTCAAAAATAAAGTAGTATTCTTCATCGAGAATAGATGCGTCAATGAGCCTTTCTTTCTTAATTATTTAATTGTTGTCTGTTGCCAAAAATATTGAAATTATGATGAAATCACACATCACTATGTCCATTCCTGGGTTACAAGCTACAACTCTGCCAATTTTCACCCCAATCGGTTTGGTAGTTCGGCCGTGAAAGCGTAACAGACAGACACACTTTCACATTTATTATATTAAGGATTAAGGTCAAAGGAATTCATTTTAAAAGAAGTAGTAGTTTGTATTTCTAAATTTGACATTTCATTATTTAGAATACTTGGTAAATCTGATTTCCTTTTACTTTCATATTACTTTTTTATGAAAAATATTTGAAATTACTTTGAATACTTTTTCAAATTTATTATTGATAAACTCATGACCATTATTGAAACAAGCTTTTCAAAATTTCAAACCTGTTAAAAAAATTAGAAACCTGTTCAGCTTCGCAGAATCTGTGACAGGAAAGCCCATTTATTTAGCTTTCTAAATCTGGGTTTATTTTATTTTTACGATGAATAGAAACGGAGATATAGAATTTTTATAAAGCACGGTAGCTAAAAACGAAACCGGAAGTTGGCTGTTTTCCCTCGTTATACCCAATACACCGCACTCTGAAGTATAAATCAATTTGCTTTTTATTTATTTCGATTAATTAAACACTCTATCTGCAAGTCATGTCAATTTGAATAAGATTTTGAGTTTCGACAAGCTACTATGAATATTTTTGCCAAAATGCACATTTGTGGAGTTACAAAATTCACATTTTGGGACATTGATAGCTTAATTGTTGCTTAATGATTGATTTTATGGTCTTAAAAGAGTATTTAATGAACTGGGAACAGTTCCTGGCCAACATATACATTGAAATAATATCTTAACCTCAATAACCATAGAATCGTCACTTCTAATAGACAGTCTTTGGCAGGAACAAAAAACGCTAGAAAAAAATTACGGGCTCTCAGAATGAAAAAATGTGATAAGATTCTGAATAAAGAAGGTATATCCTACAAATGTGACAAATTTCAAAAGAAGTTAAATAAATATATTTTTAATGAAAAGCAAATTAATACTTTAAACGCGTTTTTTTGGAAAACTTACATTTCGTCAAAAGTCACTTACGCAAAACACATTATCTCAAAACATTATCTATATATTTCCTTGAAATTTTGTACATATGTTGTCTTAAGTGTAGTAAAGGCAATGAACTAGACATAGTTTTGAGATCAATAGTTTTTGATCTAGGGCTGCCTAATGTTGATTACACCTATGCATTTTGTGAAATTTTGAATAAGAGAATGCTCGACTGTACATAACTTTCCTGTAAATGCAAGTATTTCTTAGATCCTAGTTCATTGTCTTCACCATAGCTGTAAATGTGCTGTGTACAGAAATAATTTGAATATATGGATTAGAATTTCTTCTAGAGTGTTTTTCTTTTTGCTCTAATTTTACCCCTTTTTTACCTAAATTATCACATTTTACTGAATCTCAAGTGACATAAAATTTCTTGACTGGTATTAATGGATGTTTTGAATCATATTGAGTCAGAAAATGAACTGAAATTGCACATTAAAGCGCTTTTTCAAAAATTCGTTCCCGCACGTAGTCAGATACCTTAAAAATAAAGTCGTTTCAACGGCAACTAAATTTAAATTATAAACGGTTTTCTTCTACTTCAATCTTACATAATGGCACTTCTGTTTTTATATAAAGACTTCAGAAAACATGAACTATTCACGATCCCCAATTAGGGATTTTCTCCTGTCTCGAAACTGTTTTAAGTAATTTAAGCTGGCCCGCTACCCATGGGTTTGGTATTAATTATGATAACGTTATGTATTTGATATGGCCTACATCATCATATTTTAATCAAACGAAAAAAATTAAATGACATTACTTCCTTCTTCTTTAAACAGATGCTTGCTCAATCCTCTACTAATGAACATCAATACGGATCTATCTATCTATCTATCTATCTATCTATATATATATATATATATATATATATATATATATATATATATATATATATATATATATATATCTCAATGTCATGAAAATCAATAAATGTTGAAATAAAATGGAGAGACTGTAGTTAATCGGTAAAAGCGTATAGATGCTCATCAGGGTAAGTAAAATCTATACGAACCGCTAAAAAATTAGTGAAATCGTAATGTTTTCTGCGAACAGTGCTGGCATAAAGCTAAAAACACTGTCCTTTACCCCGAACTTTATGATAAACCAAGAATTTGAATGAAATACCAAATATAAGAAATAATTTTACGAACCTAAAACTGAGAGATGCAGCCAACGGGAAACGTGTAAAGGAATGAACCTAACGCTTCATGTAGGGTCTGGATGTTTACGTTCCTTTGTCACGTCTCCCGTTGGTTGCATCTCTCAGTTTTAGGTTCGTAAAATTATTTCTAATATTTGGAATTTCATTCAAATTCTTTAATAAATGTAAAATAAAAATAAAATATGTGTTTTAATAATAAAAAATATGTTTTGCCTCTTTTATATATACATGTATATAATAATAAAAAACCAAAATATAACATTGAGTTAAAATATCACCTTTTAAGCCATTTTTGCAAGAGGTTTTTCAGAGACTTTATCATGTGCCAGGATGCAATTCTTGTTGTAACCACGCTTAGAATCGCATGTATCTCTCTGAGATAAGACAAGATGCTATTTTTAGTAGATAATTTTGACATTTGGTTTTAAAATAGTGAGGTAAAATTAGTTGAAAACCAAAACAGTCGAAAAGCCATAACTTTTAACTTCTATGTGTTAAACATCCAACATTTAAACAAAAATGTTTTTTTTAATTTCAATGTTTCGTACCATGAATGTAAGTAAAATTTATTAATACCAATAGAATTTCACTTTTCAGACTGAAATATATAAGTAAAAAAATACAGAAACGTAAAAGGAGGTTGCAAGAAAAGTGAGTAAAATGATACCAAAGAAGCAGAAAAATAAATACTTACGATGCACGTTTCCTTAGCTGTAACATAGAAAAACAGGAACGAAAATCAATATAAATAAAAATACACTTTTAAAAGACAGAAAAGCATTTCACTTCATGAGTAACTGAGCTCAACTAGAGAAATATTTATCAATCCGCTTTATATAACAGAAAGCAAAGATATATTTAAATCATCTTGCACTTTAGGTTTGATCGCCTAGAATCGGGGAAGATTAGTTGCATGTATTAATTGGAGGAACTTCAGAGAGAAACGCTGTACATACTCATAATAAATCGAGTCTGCAGTGAGGGCGATTGATAAAGGAAGAGTTTTGATGCTGGAGTCATAGATTTTCCTGTTAGAGGAATTGGAAACGAATGTCCAGTTTTTGCAGCTGCTAAACTGCTCTTGACGCTATCGCACGTCGCCTTACTAGAGATCACAATTTCGAGTTTAGCGTTTGTTTTTATTCAAAGCGTTTTTCCATTAATCGAATCTTGATAACTATGGTCAATTATTTCACTGTCAATTGAATACCTCGATAGAGATATTATTGACGCAGATAATTAGATAATTATTGGAGTCTTTCTGAAACGTAGGGGAAAATGGCTATTTAAGTACGGCGTGTTAGTTTTATTTAGTTGTGAGCATTCGAAGATCCCTGACTTGACGAAGGTGGAAAAAGGGAAAGGAATCTGAAGTAAAGTTGTTCTTTGTAATTAGAATTTCATTGCTAGTTAAGAAATACGGAAATGCATTTTGAATCTCTTTCCTTTGACGGATTTAGTTCAAAGTGAAAAAAAAAAACAATTATTGTCAATTTTGCGACTAAATTCTATATCAAATTTCATGTATTTAGATTCTTTATCGCCCTGCAAGATTGGGAGACTCTGAACCTTCTGCCAGATTTGGCACAAATGGCTGTATTCCATATGAATTATTATTTTGTTTTGATATGAGGGCACATCAAAATGTAAGACCGGTTGGGTGAATGACTTTTATAGATGTGTGCACAGGCGTCTGCCATTCTAATTTTCTTAATCGCAGAATTAAGAAATCTCGTGAATGTTCAAAATTTCTTTCACCTTATTTAGTTTTTTGTCGTTTATTTTTGAAGCAAAATTATTTTCTTTCATGGACATTGAAAATTTTTTGATTTCATTTTAAATGAGAAAAGATAATTGAACATGAAGAAAGTAAGTAATAAAAATAAGAAAGTTTAGTAGAATTGAAAATATAATGTTAAATAATAATTTGATCTGTTCTTAAGGACGACAAACCTCAGCCCGAGCAGTTGCGTTATCGCTTGCATTTATTACAGCATATTTCAAGAACAACACTAATTTAAGTTAAAACAAAACAAACTTCAGTTAAGAAATTTAAATTCAAAACAACTTGAATATTATACAGGCTGCCCACTAAAGTCCTACACCCCCTCCCCTGTTAACTTTAGAACGACTGCAGCTATAATCATAAAAGTGCAGTCTAAGTATAGTAAAGTGTGTTAGCGCGCTTCTCCGAGACCGCTTACAGCGTCATCTGGTGACAAACTTGGAAATAGCGCTAATATCACGAAAATGAAACGATATAGAGAAAAAGTCAGTTAAGAAGTTATAGAGCGTCAGTGATTTAGTACAAAAAGACATCTTATGGACATTAATACTAATAATGGAACACAACACATACTTGTTTGGTCGCGATTTCAGGAAATGTGCAGTCACGAAACGTAGACGTAAGGATAAAATGTTATCTTTCTGATAATAATGACAGGAATGGGGTTTTCCAGTTGGTTTTACCAACATATGCAGTTTCTGCGACATCCCACCAACATTGCAGGATCTTTGACAAAGTATTTCTAAGGCTAGTGCCTGCGTGTTACCTGATTTTCTAAAGTCTACAAAGTGAAATTGAAAGACTGGTGGAAATGTGTATAGAAATTGACGAAGAGCAGTTTCAACACCGAAAATAAAGGTATTTTCAGATAATTATATTTTTCCCTCTCTGTAACACGTTTCCTCACCTAACATTGTTGGACAAAGAAAACAAAGAAATATGCGTTTTAAGCGTTCTGTTTTCAACATAAATATCCACAAATTATTTTTGTACAAATTCGGTGATACTTTATAATATCTTAATAGACTTTCTTTCTTATGACTTGCATATTTCTAGATAGCAACGCGAATTCCATAGCGTGCAGCCAGGTGGAGTGGCAATCGGTACCATCGCGTAGTGCATAGCCACATAACTATTCCTAGACACCCACTATTGCGACAATAGCTTAAGTGAATCTGAAGTTAAGAAGGGAGAAAAGGACTTTAAGGGGTACCCTGTATATATCCTATGCAATAATATGTGGCAAAAATTTGTATAACAGATCCAACAATCAAATACATGATAAGCAAAGGTATCATTCCAAGTGATTTTTCTTACCCAAGAATCTTGAGTCTCCTTTATTCTGTACTTATATTGAAGCTTACTATAAAGAGAAATAAAAGTCTTAAACATTAAATTATTAGAAACGAAAATGCTTATAATTAAAAAAATGTTTTTCTAATATTATAGGTTTATTGCAATCAGAATTGATGTCAACAGTCATTTATAAATAAACTCGTAAAATTATATGTATGCAGAAAAAGACACAATGCAAGGGTATTTAAATAGATTTTATACTGAAATCTTTGAAAACTATCATATTTCGTGCAAACTTCTATATAAAAAATATTTTTTTGGATTTCCTTTTATTCGAGTAAATTTTAATTGAAATTTAAAGAAGGAAAAAATAAAATTTTAATTTTTTTTTCGTTACTGAAATGGTTTTGCCAGAAATTTAAAAAAAATTAAAGTATTGGTATGAGCAACAAAATATTGATTAAGCGGAGTATTTTGGTTTTGTTGTAATCCGCTTTCAACCCTTGAATGATGCGGTTTTTACAATTGCATAAAATGAATGTCGGAGGGTGAGAGAATAAAACTGCATATTATGAAAGCAGATTGTAAATTTACCTGGTTCTTATTCAAAGTGCAAATTTTCAAGGGAAGTTGGATTTTAATATTTTTTTCAAGATTTCAATTTAAGCGACGAAGCAGCATTTTCGATATATTTTGCTGTATGAGTTCAATAAAGATAACAACAGAAAGGACAGTGCGAGTAATATGAACGCAGTATTTGGGGTTCCGACAATAAAGATAAGCCAGTCACAACGGTGGTTCCAGAAATACAGAGTTGGAAACTGCAGCCTTGAAGACGAGCCTTGTCCTGGAAGATCTGCAAAGATCGGCGAGGACATTCTGTGAGCTACGTAGAATAAATAAAATCGCAACTCTTCAGGAACTAGCCAAGAAGATTTTATATTTAGTCATTGATTCATTTATCGAAACCTGCACACAATCGGGAAATTCATTAAAGTTGATGAATAAGTTCCTCACAAACTTTCTAAGACTGTTTGAGCGCCGAGAATTAAGGTGCTTTCATCTTGCTGTCAGGTTTTAGGAACCTCCTCTTTGGCCGGAATAGTGGCTGATGAAGAAAAATAGTTCTCTACAACAATGTTAAGCGCCAAAGACAGGGGATCGAGATAGCTGCTTAAGAAGTTTTTCACCAACGTAACGTGTTTTTATCCTTTTGGTTAGATGTGAAAGGTTTAGCCCAATTTGAACTTTTAAACACAAACCAAAAGATGACAAAAGATATCTATTGCGAATAGCTTAGAAGGCTCAAGTTAGCTCTAGAAGACAAACGACCATCTTCGATTTCAGGACGAAACGTGTTCCTCCATCATCACAAGGCTCGTCCACATGCGGCGACGGAATAACAAAGTCTGGAGTACTTTGAATGCGCATCTGTACCCAATCTTCTGTACCATCTTTTTTTAATAAAATGTTCAAAAAAGAGCAAACGAAATTATGAAAAAGCAAACGAATCCGACGAAGCTATCTAATTTTGTAGATAAATTTTAAAATTTGTTTTCTATCTTCAATACTTCGAGATACTTTTAGTTGTTTATAAATGTTTTTCCCCGCCCCACTTATAACTTCCAATCGCAGCTACTGATGGTAATATCAAGGATACATAAAGCAATTGCAAGCGTTCTTCGTCATTTAAAAGTATAACAGAAAAATAATTCCCAGATTAGTAAACAGCATGTTTTCTTTTTTCAGAGTTAATTTTTCAAATACATTTGGCTAATAATTAATTTTTCATAATCTCACCATACGTTTTAAATCCCCTCAAATCGTTTGGTCTATTATGAAATAAGTACAAAATATTTAATTTGGGCTTTTATACTGAAAATAAGAAATTAGAGAAAAAGGTTGAAACAGAGAAAAGGTTTTCGAGCTTATAGGAATTTATCGTACTTGCAGCACCTCAAGACATGTTCCGATTGTCATAAAATTTTATTTTTGTCTTCTCTGCATCAAAAATCAACTTTTCAATGCTATTAAAAGTTATCAGAAAGAAAGAAGACATTTTTTGTTCCACTCTTATGCGCAGATTCGCATTTATCACTTCGAAAAACATGTGTCGACAAGATAACATCAAATTCATGGCAACCCTGAGGTCCTACAATACAAGCAAGAAAAACAAGAATCTGTCCACTCTCTTACCAATTGAGCATTGAATGGGCGATGAGATTTATAACTTTGCTTCAGCATTTACTGCCTAAAATATGCTGTAATTTTAGACTTAAGTCTTCGTACTATTTTGTGTTTATGAACTTCAGTTTAAATCTTAAATCCTTTTCTTGTCTTAGAATCAAGAGATGCCTTCTGAAACGCAGGTGGTTGCAGCTCCGTTGAAGGAGGTGAATCTAATCCAGAGTGTGCGCTATTTTTAGCAGAACAATTAGGTTCTCGCGTCTGTCTTTGGGAATCATCTGGATTTTGTATTCTTGACTTTCTTTCTCAAGTATTCAACTGGTGAGTTTGCCGCTGCTCCATTCAAACCTTTAACATCCCACCAAATGTGGCCGTCTTTCGGTGGGATAGGTTTTCATACCAGCGTTGCTTATTTATCATGTGTTGGCTTTTCGAGCCTAAAATATTTTTAAAATGTGTTTGTTTTTCTTTTTAAGCATTCCGAATTCGTTGTTAGCCTACCCAATTCTTCACTGATTTCCATTCATTAAAAAATCAGTAAAACAACATTCATCCGTTAAAAATAAACCAATCGATACGAAATTTGAGTATTTATAGAATAAGCGACGCAAACTAAATTTGCAAAATCGTTTAACTGCGATCAGAAAGCGTTATGTGAAAATGCATGCGGGGAGTTAAGATTATAGGTTACTATGGTAGTGAGATAAATAATTAGGAATTGATTATTTCTGACGACGGACTTCAACGGGAATAAAATAGATTATTGAATCCCATCTCTTTTGGAGTTTAAGTATTTAGAAAACAGTTCCAAACCACAAATACGGCATTGATGCATAGATTTTTGCAGTTACAGGTACAAATGACTAGAATGTGTCGGAGGGCACCAAAATATATAAAAAAATTATGAAAATTTTCGCCTTTTACTTTTTATTAAATATTTACTTGAAATCACAGTATGCGCAATTCATTATTAATGCTATGATTATGATTATCTTGATTTCAGAGTCAAATAATTCAAAGTAGTGTATTTGTTGCCATTGACATGCAAACACCAGATCGCATCTGATATGCCCAAGATATGAGGAAACTAACAAATTCGTTCCTCCATACGGGGAACCACGCATTAGAGAATGATGTGAGAATGCTGCTGATGATATTTTATTATTACAACCATTAAATAATGTTGGCTCTCCAGGATTTGAAGATTTTTTTTTATTTATTTATTGATCTCCTGTAGACTTCCCAGATTTTAATTTCATTTAAAATAATACTAATGCAAAAATAATAGTTTCTACAAGAATGTTGAAGCTTCATTTTTTGACGTTAATGTTAATTAATATCCTAATTTTAAAAACTAAGAACTTAAAATCTAAGATTTATTTTAGTGCTTTTTAAAGATAGACGGATTAGCTATAACATCTGTAATCCTTAATGAAATATAATAAAGTATTATTCTTCTTATTATATATCGTCGCTTAACAACAACACCGCCTATCTCAATTTTTTTAAATTTAAAAGCGGATAAAACAACTAAATTCTTCGAAACGAGTAAAGAATATTTCTTAATTTTTTACAAAATCTCATAGCGAAATAGATGTTTATTTCACGATAACACACAGAAAATCCATAGAGCACTTTATGGTGCACTTATAAACAAGTTATAATTATGCAATTTTCATGTTAGAAACATGGGAAAATAATCATAGAAACAATAACGAATAACCATGTGGTCTCATGTTCCTGCCAGATGTGTAAAAAATTGAGAAATATTCTTTCCTCTTTGCGAAAAATTCAGTCCTTTGTTCCTCTTTGAAATTAAAAAAATTGAGCTAGGCGATGTTGTCTGTTAAGCGACGATATATTGTTTTAATGTTTAATTTATAAAAAAATTAAAAATTTTCAAAATTTCTGCACATGTGTTCTAGCTTATAATATACCAAGCTAAATTTGTTTATAATTTTCTTTTATAATCATTAAGAAGAAAATGAATGCGAAAATGTTTAATCCGAAATTGATAAACTGGTTATGTTACAAAATGTTTCTAAAATGAAAATGTTGAATGCTAAATGACATTGTCATGAGATTATGATGTCACCTGAATAGGCTCCATCGAATTTTAAATCTCATGTAGCAACAAAGCAATGTTAGATATCTTCAGTTCATCCATGAGGCCTAATTTGAGAGGAAGCGCAATAATATGTGTTACATATTGTTTTGAGCAATTGTGGACGATAATTCAACTTACAGACATCCTTGCTTGCAGTTTTGAAAGCAGATGAGTCGCTTATCTTCCAGTTCACGTTCTTGCTTGTCAGAAATAGTACTGTAAAAATCTGTAATGTCAGAATAGTACTGTAATAAAATCTGTAATGATTCATTGCAATTTTTTAAAAAATTAAAAAAACCTCTTATTACAGTTTAGATAAAATTTCAAATTCCAATTAATGAAAAAATACATGTATAATCTTTTGAAAAGTCAGAAACAAAAAATATAGAAATTTTTCAAAGTCATATACTCCATGAAACTGTCTTTTCATTATGTGCTATAAGTTATTTTTAATTATATCACAACGGAAATACCTTCGCAACGCAGGTGTGTATAAATGCAGTAACTAGAAAAATGTTGTAAAATAACTTCAGAGATTTTTAAATTTGAATTGTTTTTTAAGCTGCGAAATGAAAAGCGCATAACATAATGAAGAATGCTAGAAAACTAGTTACAAGGAAGCAACTCGTTTATTTTTAACGCGACTAATTTCGGTAATATCAGATGGATAAATTTTCTATAGGAATTTGTATTGCAAGTTTGGCAAAACAGCGATGTTCTGAAGACACAGTTATACAAAATGCATGAACGTAAGAAATTGGTGTAAATGGTTTACTATATGAGGCAACTGTGCCCTACCTGTTCCTAGTTGTCCAAATCAATTTAGGGCAGTAAGCAAATGGGAGTACTTTTAAAGCTTCCTGAATGCCAAAAGAAGCAAGGAAATTACAAAGAAACTAAATCTCCTTTGTGTAATTTTAAATATGAGCAAGGTATTTCTATCGTAAAATTAAAATTTCACTCACCAGAAAAAGTCTAAACCGAGTAACGTCCCCAGCTGTAAGCAATAATGTTTCTTCCTCTCATAAATAAACTTTTTTCTATAATGCGCTAGTGTAACAGCTGATTTGACAGTTGCTTTGGGGAGGAAAGGTGGTTTGGAAACTAAATTGTACCGTATTTAAAAAAAGAATACAAATTTGGTGCCAAGTTGCCCCGCTAACCAATGACCCATCCAGGATTTTTGAAAATTCAGAAAAACCACAAAACTGTCAGCATAAAGCAATGTTTCACAATAAATTAATAACCATCGGAGTACTTTTTACGCTTATATCAGTATTTTGAAAAAATCTATTTACATTGAGTTAAACCTTTGTCGTGAAATTCTACAACTTTCTCACGCACACATAATATTTTCAGTCGTTTTAAGAAATTAAGGTGGAGCTTTCAGGTTGTATGTAGAACATTAATTTAAAGCTTTAAGTCTAAAGTGACAATCTACTTACATCCGAAACACAGATCACGTACTGACGAAACCATCGACATTTCCCCGTCACAGCCGTACTTTGCTATGTAAAATTCTGATCTGCACAAGTCCAGGCACATCTGAAACGTAGGATTACGGAAATGCAATGCGTTAATTCGTATTTTTATGAATTAACTAGCTGATATCCCCGGTGTTACTCGGGATAAAGAAATTTTTAAGTCTAAGAACATATAAGGCTTTAAAATTAATAAAACTGTTTTTCGTAGAAGCGTCTTTCTTTGATTTTCGTTCGTCCCCCGGTGTTGTCTGACCCCCTCGTACAGCAGATAAACCCATCTCTCTGTGGCGGCTCGTGCTATGCAATCTTGGGGGTGCTGCAGCTTTCAACTAGCCGTTGTGCTCGGCTAGTTAATAATAAAACTACTCAAAGCTAATGAAAAAAATGCAATTGGTACAAATAATGAATGATTACGAGTTACAGGATGATGGATTAAACAAGAATTAAAAGTTACAGCGACCCCAGATTGCATAGCACAAGCCGCCACTGTCCACTTCTTTTTCTCTCCATAATTTGAACCACCTGGTACTAACAAATCTAGCAGTCCCAATCACTCCATTTTCTCTCCCCATCATTGCTACGGCGATAACAGAAGCTCTTTCATATCTTGGTTTCTATTGCATTATTCGGACAACGATTCTCTTCTTATTAGTGTTTGTGTGACTGACCTGAAAAACACAGCATAGAGTTCTTCATTCTTCTGATTAGGGCCTCTCCCTCCAGTAGGCACCGGACTCAATCTTAAATGATTTTAAACGCTCATTGGGATCATTTAAAAATTTACAAAAAATAAATGAAGCATCGCATAAAGAGAACAAATAACTAACATTATTTACTGTACACACAAATCGAAAGATGTGTTATTTGGTAAGTGCTATAGAATGAAATCGGAAGCAAAACTTTCTTCTTTCTATAAATATTCAACGAGAGTAATATTTTTATCATAACTTTAACAATGGGAAAAACATGGAAATTAAGGATTTGTTAAAACAATAAATCGTTTTGAAATTAATTACAATAATAGTAAGAATTGTTACAGATTGTATTTAAAATGAATTTGGAAATATTTATGAAAATTCAAAAGTTATCGGCGAAATTAATTAATCAATTATTTTTTTGTTATTTAATTAAATATTTTAATAAGTAATAATTTTTGCAAAAATGCAGAATTGATCTAGAAATGGATCCCAGAATGACATGCTAAAATTTTATTTATAAGGAACACTTCTTGTGAGAGATAGACCAGTAAAACATTTAATGTTTCCTTCCTAGTTCTGCTCCCTTCGATAGGAACCGGACTAAGTAACCTCGAAAGACTTAACGCACTCATAAATAACATTTAAAAATTTTTGAAAATCAAACAAATCAACTTATATAAAGAGCAATTAATCGCATTGCACATTAATTGGATTAATGAACGACCATATTAAAAGAGGTATGTTCTACGACATCATACCGGAAATGAAAAGTCTGCCTTGGAAATAAAAATATCCAAAGAAAACAATATCTTCTTATATTAACTTTAACAGTGACAAATGCACGTGAATGAAGGATTTGATAAATAGTAAATTAGCTTGAATTTAATTTAGTATTGTTTAAATTTGCGTTAAAATTACATTTTGAAACTTAATTTACAATTAGAGAAAACATTTTAACATAATGTAATAACTATCATTCGAACGATAATTGTTTGCTCTTTAAGATGATGTAGAGTTTTCGTACAATATATAATTCAGAAGTTATTGGCGAAAAACGTTTAAAAATAATGCTTAATGAGGCTTAATTTTCATTATTCAATTAAATATCTATGCTAATTAATTCTGAATGTTGAAAATAACTCAGTTAACCTAGAAATGTACCTCAGAATGTCGTGTGCAAATTTCATGTCACTACCATTCACCATTTAGGTGGAGTTCTGGTGCCAGACAAACACATGTATTTTCTGTGTGAAATTATACACATGTATTGTATACATGTGTATAATATCACATGTATACAATACATGTATACAATATATGTATATACATGTATACAATACACATGTATACAATATACATGTATGCAATACACATGTATACAATACACATGTATACAATACACATGTATACAATA